>JAGVVM010002833.1:0-12212 GCA_019149425.1 Psidium friedrichsthalianum
CTCGTCTTGGTATGTTACATCAAATGCTTTGAGAGCATATCACGGGAATGAAGGTACTATAAGTTTTATTATGTTGCGTGTTTGATCGAGAGGGGGCTGCTGTTCTCTATTCCAAAAAGGGTGCTACATGACTTGCTCAAGAATTGAAGTACTTGAGGTTGCTCTCGTTAGTCCATTGTAGACATCATAGAGTACCGGGAGGATTTATTGGTGATTTAAAACATCTTCGATATCTCATTTGTCGATACACAAAAATATTAATGCTACCGAGTCACTTGTCAAAGGTTGTGCAAATTACAAGCATTGTTGGTCTTAAGAAGAGGGTTGTGGAACGCACCTGTCAAAGTTTGACCTCAAGGTTCACGAAAATTGAGGCATCTTACAAATTTCTTTGATTTGAGAGATACAGCACTGTCTATAAGAGATGCCATTGTTAAGTATTGGTAAATTGTGAAGAATCATTATGACTTGTCCAGATTTGTGGTAGACCAAGAGCGGGATCGCTTTTGAGATGAGTTGAAGAACTTGTCCATCTTCAAGGAGAAGTATTCTATACCAATTGCGCAAGGTAAATGAAGGTTAGAGAATGCAGTTTGATGCTAATTTGGCTTCATCGAGGGCCTTACCAACTTAATCCTTGGCATGTGGGAGTGACATTTTGGAAATCTCCATAATCTGAGTGCGATTTCACCTGTGCTTTACTACTGCGTCGGTACACAAATCTTGAATCTCACTATTTGTGGAACATGTGGTATAATATTCCTTTCATGGTTAAATGGTACAGATCATTCCAATAGGTTTGCTATCTTGTGGGCTTCCTAATGTTACATCACTACCACTCACTTGGGCTGACTACCTCTACTTTCAAGGAATTATCTCATCAAAAGTCGCATGCGGTAAGAATGATAGGTTTTAATTTTACGGAAGGTGAAAGGCCTTTTTTCATCGCTTAACCACTTTGAAGTTTGAAGAGATGTTTGGCATGGGTAAGATTGTCTCCTTTGGATAGGGCCCAAAGACGAGTTCCCATTCTCATATGTCTTCAACAATCTATTGTCCGGAGATGTCCTTCGTTTGGTCTGGGGGCCGATTGCCTTGTCAACTTGATCGGGACTCGCAAAGCTTGAAATCATTCATGCCGCATTTAATAAACTCAAGCATAGTGTTGTTCGTCTTCCGAGTCTCTGCTGTTAGGTTATACATTGTCGATTGCCAACAAAGGAGATCTTAAAGCGTTGGTTAACCTACTTGGTTCTGTTGACCTATCTCAATTTGAATCTTGCCGAACTTTGTTTGCTTGTCCTGGGTTTCTGAACACTTGGTCAAGCTAAAGAAGCTTCATTAGAAGGGTGTGACAATCTAACAGACTTGTGTGGCAAGATGGAAAATGCACGGCTAAATCTCACTTTGCCTCCAGAAATTCTCCATCAAACTGTCCTCGGTTCACTTCTTTTTTGGCAGGCGAGGAGAGATAGAGCGGGTCCCATACACAGACGCTTGTAAAGCATTGAATTTCTCTCAGCAAGTTGCGGGAGAGTTTCAAAGCTTCCACAATGCACCGCTATAAAATTGTGAGCAGTCGGATTGTCCAAAATCATGGGAGGTGAAACATTCCTCGAGATGGCCCCAGTAGCAATAATCCGATGTATCAACTTGAATCTCTTGATATCGGTCGATGTGAATCTCTAACATCCTTTCCCTTTGCCAAGGTAGATTTGCTGCTCTGAAGACACTTAGGATTAGGGAGGGCAAGAGAGTGGAGTCTCTAGAAGAGATCACCGCGGCAGAATCGCTGAATTCTTTATATATTGACGGGTGTGAGAATCTGGGAGGCCTACCACGATGCCTTCCCACGCTCTCCCATCTCACTGAGCTGGTTATATCTGACTGTCTAGCATTGGAGATAGAAGACTTCCCTCCCCTTCCCATCACCCTCTCATCTTTCTCTATCTATAGATGCCCCAAGATAAAGTCTATCGCTAGCTGCAACATTGGCAGCTCTGACAATCTCGCTCGTTTGACTCTATGGGGCTGTCCAGCATTGGAGGTGGAGGACTTCCCTCTCCTTCCCATCACCCTCTCATATCTCTCTCTTATTAATTGTCCGAAGATAAAATCTCTACCAAATCAGTGCATCGTCTTACCTCACTCCACAACCTATTTGTCATACATTGCCAAAATATCAAATGCTTCCCCAAGGGAGGGCTCCCTCCCAATTTGAGGAGCCTTGTAATAACAGGGCTCGAGAATGTGAAGCAGCCAGTGAGAGAGTGGGGCTTACCCCTCCTCACATCCCTCCAGTGTTTATCAATTGACTTTGGAACGAGCATGGGAGGGGAGGGAGAGAAGGTGTGCTTTCCTCCTTCGGATGATGCGTGGAGTCTTCTCTTTCCTTCCTCTCTAACCTCCCTTGATTTGAGAAATATGATGAACGTGGAAAGACTGTCAAGCGGTCTTCGCAACCATCTCTCCTCCCTCCATCAGTTATGGATTGAAGGTTGCCCCAAGTTGAGGTACTTGCCAGAGGATGGCCTCCCTCCCTCCCTCCATGAATTGGAGATAGAAGGATGCGGGAATCTGATAGAGGGATGCTCAAAACTCACTGGCCACTATTGGCCCCTCATCCAACACATCCCTCGCATCCTCATTGACAAGGTTCGGATCCAGTGAATTTCAAATCGATCACGCCCCATCCCCGTGATAAAAGATTACTCTCCATGGACTGCCTTTTTCTTCCTCAGGTAAATGCTTCCCTTCTTTTATTCGTTTTCGTTTCATTTGCAATTGCGGCGATTCATTCTTCCAACGTCTATAGTCACTTTTGTAGGGTTGCGGTAAATTTTTGTTCTTCAATTCGATTCTTAATAAGAATTCATTTTTATTTTGTTTCCCCATGAATAAGTGTCACATAGAATTTCCAGAACCACTGACTGTGGGAGTGTGTTCACTGTTGAGATAAGCAAATGCAGTAAAGAAGAACGGTGGATCCTCTTCCTAGTATGCAAAGTTATCCAATAGGCACAGAAATTTGCTTCTATTGAATGAAGTACAACTGAAATTCTGAGCTGAAAAAAATGATGTTTAGCTGATTGAATCCCAGCAAGAACTTCCGAAAGTTGATGATGTTCTTGTATGCCGCAGCTGCATCCATCTCCACTATTGCTGCCTTGGGCCAGCTTTTTCCTTTAGCCACTTCAATGCTCTTTCGAACAGCAATAATTTAGCATCCCCTGTTTCATTTCTGGCCTCATCCAACACATCCCTGACATCCACATTGATCGCGTTGAGATCCAATGGATTGATCCGCATTTCCAGCGTTTGTCGTGTCTTCTCTTCCCAACATATTTTTCTTGTGCCCTACCTCATTCGCCCTGGCTGTTTTGCAGATACCTCTGTCATCTGCATTGGCGATATCTCTCTTGCAAGGATACGTCTAATTTTATTTGGTGCCCTGGTATGTTCTAAATTTTTCTTCTTGTGAATATGACATAGATAAGAATAATCTTTCCAAGATCTAAAAATATGATTAGTTATGTGGAATCTGTGATATGGTTGTGAGGAAAGGGTGATGCAATTTTTTTTTTTTATGATGGTTTTCTTAAGAATCGAGAACCTTCTTTTGCTGATGATGATCCTTCGCAGTATGAAGCAGTCAATCTAGAATAAAATTCTGGAACAGCTCATGGCCGCTTTTTTATTCCATAAATCACCAAATCGGTATGGGTCTTGATCTCTGGTGGGTTATCAACTGTTACCTCCAGCTTGCTATAAAGTTTTAGCCAATGTAATGTACCTATGCTTGTTTGGTTGAGATTGTAACTATATGCTGCTGGCCACGGTGTTTGTATTGTCAGCAATGACCTCTGGGACAAATCTATTTACTTTTCTAAAGTAACAGCTGTTTGCGTTTACTCTACAATGGAATATGATTCCGTCATGCATTATGTCATTTTACCTGAAAATACCTTCATATGTGGCATTCTTCCTGTAGGGCTTCGAGCTCTCCTGGGTTCCTTTGGTGTGTAACTGGAAATCTTGCGCTTCAACCACCGTATATTTTGTCTTACGCATCTCCTCCCTCTCTGCTACTGTCAGATATGTAAATTTTTTGTTGATGGAATTTTCGTATGACATCATGAAGCTCTATTAGAGGTCAGTTAATTTGTACCATGCACTATGGTTCATTGTGTAGTTTCTCCAGAGCTTCTCAAATGTTATTGCGCATATAACATGGTGTTTTGAACATATACATAGGTGGTCAGAAAAGCAAAGTTGCATTTGCCAAGATAACTCTCAAGAAACCTCACATAGTTTTGCTTGATGAGTCATTTGATCATCTGGTAAGTGTCACTCATTTTTCTCCACCTTGTGGCTTTGATTAATTTTTCAATTAGCTTGTCATTTTTCTTGTACTAATTGAACTTTTCAGAATCTGGTCTATACATTGAAAATACAGTAGAACTAATCAGTGATCACAACTGTAGGGCGCCTCTGTCATCATACTTCTAACTTAACAGAACATATTTAATTGTTCTAACTTGCAAAATATTGGGATTGGAACAGTTATGCTAGCCTGATCAGTGTTTTTGTATTACAGTGTCTATAATATTAAGTATTTGAGATTTCAGTGCAAACATGCATGCAGTATTGGGCTTTGCACATAATTAATGTGGTCCTTTCTTTTTCTTTTTAATGTGGACTTCAAGTTCTGCTTTAATGACCAGAGGCTACTAAATTGTTATAGTCAAAATGTGAGTTTCTTATCTAAAGATAAATGAGTATGATTTTGCTTTAATGATCAGAGACCTTGAGTATGGATGTGGTTGAGGCGCTCATTCAAGGTCGAGTCTTGTTCCAAGGAGGAATTCTGATGGTAAGATTGATTTTCACAGCTGATAGCCCTCTTTTCACCTTGATTTTGCAGGTTAGTCACGATGAGCTTCTAATATCTGGAAGCGCAGACAAGCCCTGAGTGGTTTCTCAAGGGAAGGTGGCACAATTCCATTGGAATTTCTAGGATCATGAGAAGACACTTCAGTGCTCTTCAAATCAGGCACGTTTAGTTCTTGTCATCGGCCATGGGTGGTTCAACGGGGTCACATTACCTAACAAAATACAAAATGAGGATTGGCTACAAAGAGATTGCGAAAAATGATGAAAAGAGGTTGGCTGCTACTACACGGTTACATCAGCCCTGTCATTTAAACTTAATTCAGGCTCGTGGAATGATGAGTCTAAGTTTTTGAAATGCAGTATCATTTGCCAATAGCTTCAGGGGCAACTAGGGGTTCTTGGTGTGGTACTGTTTAGGGGAATTATAGGTGAATTTTTCCGTGGTCGGCGAAAAATTTGTGCTTTTAGCTAGTACGAGATTGCTTTCAGTAACTGTGGTGTACGCCTTGTCTTGCCAAAAAAAATTCTATGATTAAATTCCCTAGAAATACATGAATCCATTAGATAATATCCTTTGACATGTGCAGGTTAATATTCAGAATATGAAGCTTCATTCTTCCAATAACGACTACTGTACAGATGGAAGAATTGATGGACAACAGAGGTTTTGAATATGCGAATGTAACATCCAAATTCTGAATGTACCCGGCACATCAAAACCCATTTACAAGCTATTGCCCGGTCAAAGTCTAAAGCTCATCTCTCATCTATCAAACACCCACTCCATCTCCTGACAACATTTTAAGCAAATCCTACGCATATGCAGGAGGGGGGAGGGGAGGGAGATTCAATAGCCGTAGCTAGTCTTTGGATGCTACTTTGAGGATTCTGTGTTTGCAAATATGAGGAAGGTGGAAAGACTATCAAGCGGTCTTTGCAACCATCTCTCCTCCCTCCAAGAGTTATGCATTTCCAACTGTCCAAAGTTGAGATACTTGCCAGCGGATAGCCTCCCTCCCTCCCTCCCTCCCTCTGGGAACTGAAGATAGGAGGACGTGAGAATCTGAAAGACGGATGCTCAAAATTCACTGGACACTGGCCCCTCATCCAAGACATCCCTTTCATCTTCGTTGATTAGCATCAGATCCAATGAATTTGAAATCGATGACTCCCAATCCGTGTTAAAAGATTAGTCGCCGTGGATTGCTTTTTCTTCCTTAGATAAATGGTTCCAACTTCTTTTCTTCTTCCAACATCTACAGTCAGTTTTCTAGGATTCATCAGCTTCGTTTCTCTTCTTCAATTCAATGCTTACTACCAAGTTAATTTTTTTCCCATGGAGAAGTGTCACATAGAATTTCCAGAAACCAGCGACTGCGGGAGTGTGTTCTAGATCCCAATTTTGACAGCACATCCTCTTCCTAGTATGCAAAGTTACCCAATGGCCCCATTGAACAGCAAATAATTCAGCCTCCGCTGCAGGCAACCATCTCCCCTGTTTCATTTCTGGCCTCAATCCCAACAACAGCCAGCATGTTATGTAGGGCCCGGCTCAGTTAATCTTCACAAAAACTAGGTCAGGTTCACCCACGCACCCGGCCTTTCATCCACCCAATCATGACCAAGCTTACATTTTCACCGGCAACACACTCCAAAAGGGCTTTTCTAACCTGCATAAGTGAAGGTTACAGTATCTGGTGATTTGCGGGTAAAACTAAGTAGCTGCAATTGGAGCTTTCCAGATATTACCAACAGGTGTAGGCAATCGTTCTTAAGAGTTATCAGCCTGTATCAATAAGTTACCATCACTGGTGATTAGTGGTCCCCCTCTTCCATACGTGTGAGTTCACATAATCAGCAGAATCTCAACGGAAAAAAAAAAAATTCTTCGAAAGCGTAACTAATTTCTGAGATTGTTCATTTTTTGCTGCTAATCACACTCATAGTTGTCCATTATGCATGTAAGATCATTATCATTCAGGACTAACTGATTGTCCTATTCCAGATTTTTGGATGAGAAATATAAAGAATGTGGAAGGACTATCAACGGTGGCGGGCGTGAGATGTGTAAGTCTTCTGTTTCCTTCTTCCCTAACCTCTCTTTGGATGAGAAATATGAGGAACGCGGAAATATTATCAAGTGGTCTTCACAGCCATATCTCCTCTCTCGAACGGCTACATTTTGTAGGTCAGCGGAACTTGCCAGATGGTGGCTTCATTCCCTCCTCCAAGTTTCGGCATAGTTCAATGTGAAATTGTGAAAGATAATGATGGTCAGAACTCAGTGGCGACTATTGGCACCTCATCCAAGAAACGTCGTTGATTGAGTTAGGATCCAATGAGAAGATATCTATCCAACGTCTAATTGTGTTCTTCAGGTGATGATTCAGACTTCTTTCTTTCTTGCATACTAGCTGTTTAGCTACTGCTGCTCAAGGATCCATTTCCATTCTGAATTTTCAACTCGATGCTAGAAAGCTCATGTTTTTCCGTGGACATTTGGGTTGCTCTGTTATGTTCGACAAGGAGTAGGCAATGAAATGGTTATAATGCTAACATGGTACAGCAAATCAAACATTGATTAATAATGGTTGACTCTTCCTCGAAACAAATAATACTTTTATGGACTAGCTCGAAGTGCAGGAATTATGATGTGTGGATGTGCCTGTCTGTGTTGATGATATTTCTTGGACTTTGTTTGATGCCCAAAAATCGCTTATCTTTCCACTTAACGCAAATGCACCATGCTTTGCGTGAGAATCAGGATGAAGAATTGTTGGTCTTATATTGATATTCTCCGCGATTTAAGCTTTTGTTGTAAATTTTCTCTTCCAAATATCTTTTTCTTGTACCATAGCTCATCGACGTGAATTCTCTCGACTGTGCTTGCTTTGCAGAATCTCCCACTGTCATGTGTATTTGGCAAAATCGCTGGAGAGGATCAAATGCAAACACTGTTGAGGTAGGCAACTGATGTGCTTACGTTCATCTGTTGCAACTTGACAACATAAGAACAAAAGGATATTAAATTTTGGTGACGTGATCTAAAAGATTAATCTGTTTCATGATGTCAATTATCGAGGTCTACATTCAAAGTCAAACGAAAGCTACCATCTCAGAGAACATTTTCTTTTTTCTTTGTTGTAAAGGAAAGGCGCAGAGGAGCAGTTAAGGAGACTATGCTCTGTTACATTGCTGAGTAATTGTAAAAGTTTCAGAGTATTTTGATATAAGGTTGCGAGAAAGTCGTCATTCCAAGACCAGTCGCAACCCGCCAAGCTGCCCGGGCTCCCCTTCACAGGCGAGGCAAGATACCGGCGCTACCGTTGCGTTTGTGGAATGTCAGCTTGTTCCAAGAGTTCGGCATTGACAAAATCATAAGGTCCATTTAGGAAAAGCAAAATCATCAAAAGGGTCACTCCTTTTTACGATTTGGAATTGGAGAGTACCCAACTGTCTGCCTTGTTCTTTTTTGGTTGCAGTAGGGAGAGTATGTATGTATATAATTTGTCTGTGTAATTACTCTCACAACAAATATTACTGGGGGCTACCGGATTTTCTCATTCCAGATGTTTCAATTGTTCCCATTTTCTGCTCACATGCCAAAGATCAATCTTCGGGTTGAACTTAGAATAAGGTTATTATTATATCGACGATCACGATTGGCAAAAGATGAAAGACATAAAGACGAAGAAAAAGTCTAAAGCCGAACTCTAACATAAAAAAAAAAAACAAAAAGTTATTCTCTTCGTTTTTTTTTTAAATCTATTTCCCTTTTCATGCGATTAATATGCAATCCTTTCTCAATGATTTTAAGAAACTTAGATTTTTTCGAAGCACTTATTTTCATCTAGTCGACCCAAGCTAGTGGCCTTTCTAAAAAGCGTTATTAATGTTCTTGTTTGTATTAATATTTTGCATGACATGAGTTGACTTGAACGGTAAATATTTCGAGAATGCCTAAAGATCACTTTCCAATGATTTAAATTTATTAATTTTTGCAACAACATTGTGTGATATGCTGATCTACAGATGACAAATAAGTAATATAAACAGATTCCTAAGTCCGGAGTATACTTTGCTGAGGTTAAAGAGAAGTAACTCACATATATGTGAGAAAAATAACTTTTGAGAAATTTCCCCTTGTCAAAAGAAAAGCTTCTGCGAATCTTCAATATATGTAAATGTAAAAATGACAAGTCAACTTTCATTATCCATGTTACATGTCACGATATGAGCAAAATGAAGCTGATGAAAGCACGCTTCAACCAATTAGCGATCACCAAATATCTCTCTCGCATGAGAGCTCTCTCCCTCTCGTCTGAGAGATTTTCTCTACCTCATGAGTAGCAAACCCTAATTTCGTCCTGCTTTCTTTGCGTCCAGAATCCACTCAATGGATACAACACAGAATAAACCCACCCCCATACCCATATACCTTGAACCCCATTAACCCTAGATCTATCGAGCCTCCACCTTGCAGCTTCCATCCCTAGGTCTTGATACTCTGGTTTTCTGGATCTAAGATCAACATTGCGCTTCCCCAAAGTGGTCAGCGACCCTGTTTCTCTCCACCTGTAGGAAGACTGCTATGTTTCTGAACCGAGATGATGAGGACAACGATTAAGAAATGCATGTGGTTCCCTATACATACACCGAGGTCAAGCCTCTTATCCAGGCAACAAAAGTAGTCTTCCATTATGATATTATTGAGGACAGATAACAAAACAACAATTATTTCTTCATTTTTCCATGAGAGTAGTGATTAATTTTCAATTTGACACTACCATGAAGAAATTCTACTATAGGCAAAGTAGCAAAAATGTCCAATGTTCTCATTTGGGAATCGAGACTATTTTTCTTTGGTATTTCACAACTCAATGCACATTCAACAAGGTTTGTAGGAATCGACTAAGAATTTGTATCGCATAGCATATATCAAGCCATGGTGTTAGATTTTTCCAACAAGTCTCTGATATGCAAAGGGAAAGTAGAGGATCCTCATTCATTGGTGAAATCTCTTATCAAATTCAGCTGTTTCAATTTAGCATTCTGTTCAATTGGAATGTTGATTTGGTATCTGATAGTCTTGCTTCCGATACGATTTCTAGGATAAATTTGCACTGACTAAACAAATTCTTGTTTGATCGTGCAATTTCAATCTCGAGAAAATTTTTGGGTGGTCTCAAATCTTTAATATGAAAAGTGGAATGCAAGTACTTTTTAAATTCCTTGATGGCAAATTCATCATCCCCATAATGAGTAGTCATCACATATATATTAGCAAATAAATGGATGATGACCTCAACTCCATGTGAATAAGGCATAGTCGTGTTTTGATTGCTTGAATTTGCAGTTGTTAGTGCACAGGTAAACTTTACATACTATTGACGAGAAGCTTGTTTGAGTCCATATAGAAATTTATGGAGATGGCACACTCGATTCTCCCCCGTGTCTGTGTAACTGTGGCAGAAGATCCTTGTAGATTTCTTCTTCTAAATCTCCATGCAGAAAAGCATTGTGAACATTTCGCATATGATGTAAAGGCCAATAAGAGAGTAGCAATGGAGAGAAAGAATGGACATTGACTTCTTTTGCTACTAGGGAAAATGTCTACTGATAATCAAGACTTTCTCTTGTGTGAGCCCCTTGGCTACAAGCCTTGCCTTATAGCGCTCAATGGAACCATACTACCTTATATACTTGATTTTATACACCCACTACACCAATGAGGCACCAATGAGGTGGTAAGGAACGAAATCCCAGGTTTTATTCTCCATTAGAGCTCGTAGCTCGTCTGCCATGGCTTTGTTGCCAATAAGGATCTTTGACAACTCCATTGTACAAGGTTGGTTCATGTTCCTCAGATATTCTGCTAATGCAGCACACATATTTCTAGTGATAGACGAGCAAAAACTAACATAAGAAGGAGATAGGATAGTATGTACCGGATGAGTTCAAGGTGAACAAATATAGTCCTTCATCCATCTGGGTGGTCGATTGCCGACCTGAGCGTCGAGAAGGAGCCATTTATCTGAGAGGCATTTTGATGAATTTGATGAACCAAATAACCTCCGATATTGGTGCTTCACTATCCATTTCCAATGACAAACTGGAATAATTCCAAATGCAGAGGTGCCATATGGGAATCATAACGAGCTCATAGGTGATAAATCTTCTTCACTCAAGAACGGACGGTGATCCCTAGTTGCTTTTCAATTGTTCCGCTGAAGATTTTTCGGTCTTGGAAAGGGAAATTATCTCGGGAAAATAATGAGCCTGACTGACGAGGGCAGAGACCCTTTGTCCCAAGTCCCCTATAATATACATACATAACATCCAAATACACGTAAGGGATGTTATTATTGGAGCTTTACAAAGGTCAGCTCGAACGGAATGTTTGCTCATTTTAGGATTCGAGTAGGCATCCGCTTGTTCGAGTAGGTATCCCGATTGTTCCGATAGGCTACTGTGACCACACAGTCTCCCTAGAAACATTTCAAGAATGGAAAGCTTGGTATAATGATGGCAACGAGCGCAACCTCTAGAGAATTTGCAATGTTTTCTCTGTATAACCCCATTTTGTTAGGGTGTGTAGACACATGAACTTTTTTGTTTCATGAGAATTCCATTCCAGGTGAAAAATGATGAACATTCTGAGTTAAAAAACTCCACGAGTATTATCCGAACGATTCGCTGAACG
Source organism: Psidium friedrichsthalianum (assembly GCA_019149425.1). Taxonomy (NCBI): domain Eukaryota; kingdom Viridiplantae; phylum Streptophyta; class Magnoliopsida; order Myrtales; family Myrtaceae; genus Psidium; species Psidium friedrichsthalianum. The sequence continues at coordinate 11,597 of JAGVVM010002833.1, forward strand.
GATTTATGAACTGTATTTTATCAGGAGAAGACAAATTCCTTACGATGGGCAAGGGTTTTTTTTGGGCTTTGGAAATTGCATGAGAAAAACCAAGTTGCCACTGTGTGTAATCCATCTACGGAGGTGAGAAAAAACCGAGACCCAATCATGAGGTGGAGATGTGCTATGTCCCCACATGTCCTATGTAAAAGCACAAAGCATCATAGGCACGGATGTGCCCTTGAGAGAAAGGAGTCGTGATTGTTTAGCCAAAGGACAAATAGAGCACATTTGGGATGAGAGAAAAGCTGGCACTGTGGATCCAAACGTTGATGAGATAAGATAATTAGTATTTTACTAACGGTTGGGTATTACACAGGTGCCTTATTCAAGGGATAAAAATCAAGATATTTAAGTTAGTGGTGAAGCCCAAAATAAAGTCCATCATGACTTTTACCCAAGCCCCATCATTTTCCTAGTCAAAAGTGCCAGAAAGACATATTTTGATTATCCTTACAAAGTTTGGAGTTCGGGACATAATTGATAGTTGTTATGGGTGCAATGAGAAGGAAAGAAGGAGGAAGGGGAGAAAGAGCGAGGGGAGGACGGTATGATGCTCTGTTGTGTATTATCATGG
>JAGVVM010002834.1:0-60762 GCA_019149425.1 Psidium friedrichsthalianum
AACCAGGGTTAAGTACTGTGAGATACCCCCCCCATCTCTACCTTAGAAGTTGGTAGGGATTTCGCTATACAGGCTTTATTTCACTCCTACTTTGTCACGCAACAGATATGTAATAGCGGGGCTCCATGGTTCCCCCTTTGGATAAGACGTGGAAGCCACGAACAAGATGATGCTGGGAGGCCCACAGTCTACACCATTGCAGTGGGGATGGCTGTTTGCGTTAATGTGTAGATTTGTCTTTAGTGTCAATATGTATGGGTAGTAGTGACACTAGTTAGCCTTGACACCTCTTCCCAAATCTGTCAAACCAGTCATGGACATTCGGTATGGAAACACTGTATATGATTTGTCTATAATTTTCTTAGTTATGTAACCATACCTAAAGCACAGGAGTATCTCATTTACTAGCCCGCCTTATGTTACACACATTCGTTCAGTGAAATTTTTTTTGTATGGCTCGCACACACATTTTAGCTTATAGTAATCCCTGCCATGCATCGCTATTATACTCGCTTAAAGCCTTATGACTGGGCATCCCCTACCTCCATTCTCCCGCCCCCCACAGTTAACCAGGATGCCCTGGTGTCACCATGCACGTTCAGCGGCGTTACATGGATATCAGCGGCCGATGCACTCTTAGCATATCGCTAGCCTTGCCCGAGATCGACCCAAATGCCGACAATGCATCAGGATCGACGAGAATTGCTCAATGATTTGCACACAAGATTCAACCCATCCTCCGATTCATTGTGATATAGATACATAATCACCGTATATCGATTAGTCTAACAATTGACACACCAGAGAATCCGCGCGAAGCATTTAAGATGTATTTTCCAATTGGAATGACCATATAACCAAAAAAGGACCATAGTTTAATGACCAAGTCGAATAAAGTTGACACGAAAAATGAGGGATGAATAATGCTGATATCCCATTTTAAATATGAGATTTCCGTTTGTTTAGTAAAAATGAATTATTTTAAAATATTTTTCTGAAAAAATAATTATTTGTTTGCTTGAAATAATAATAATGAAAAAATGTTACATTATAAAACAATGATTACATCTAGATATTTTCAATATTTTCATGTTTATTTTGAAATATAAGCCATCATTTTAGGAAATATTTTGAAATAAATCAGGTAGCATGGAACCCCCCCCCCCCCTCCCCACCCCAGCAGAGCTTACCAAATCTAAGAAATTGGAATATGTTTATCTAGAATGTTTCCCTCCTCCCCTCCCACAATACTTATCCACCCTCCAAATGTATAATTGATTTCTAAAAACTTCACCCACACCAAAAAAAATCCCAAATCAAGTCCTAAAAGTTGTTCAAATGGGTTCAATCGACATTCTATTAAACACGGTCGTCATCTTGTCAAATCGAAAACCAAACGACCAATGGTATTTTAAATAATTTCCTTATCCCCTATTACGGGACTTTTATTATCTTTTTTCTCTTTTTTTTTGATCCCAATCTGTTTTCAATCAAATAAAAAATTGAAAAACCCCCAAAGCTAAAAAAAATTTTTGAAAAAAAAAAAAAAAAGGTAGGGCACTAAGCCAGTGAGGCGCTGCCGCCGCTTGATTCGTCCCACCACAGAGGGCGATAAAGGTTGCCAGCTTGGTGAGAGGCGTGGCGACAGGCAAGGCCTAATAAGGCCTTTTGCCCAGAATTTAGGTTGATATTTTACTCGGAGGTTCCTCCCTCTACGCATTCTCTTTTTGTTCCCCGCATTTCTCTCTTTGACCCCACTGAACAAAATCACGCTTTGAGTCGATTGTAACTCAATTTTTTCTGACCCCACGTACTTACCGAAGCGCTACTTATGTCATCGCTCACAATGCGTCTTATTGTATAACTTTGGTTTCGCTTGACTGGTAGGTGGCCAGATATGTGTTGAAAAACCCAAAACCTCGATAGCCCTCGCTTGGGCTAACAAGTCGCCCAGAACCTTCGAAGGTGGGCAATGGCCTAATAGTAGGGCCTTAGCGATGAGGCCCTGCCCCCTTTTTTCTATTTTCAAATATTGTATGCTTCCTTGTATACAATTTAAATTTAAATATAATTAAAATTAAGGAAAATTTCAATTAAAGGCCTGAACGTGTCCTTCTTTTTGATTTATCAAAGAAATGTGGACGTGTGAACGTATTTCAAAAAAGAGCCTGAAATGCCCCTTTGTTTTAAATGAAGGGCCTGCGAAAGGGCATTTTGTTTTTTTTTACCATTTTAAGTGTCTGGCCTCAAGCAAGGCCGCCCATAGCCATCGTCGGAGAGGGGGCCCCCTCGCCGGTCGGAGGGAGGGTTGCTTCCTATTGCCAACCCTTGTCGTCCCCAATTTCCCGGAGGAATCACATTGTCCAGGATGCATTCTGGCATCGAACTTTGTCAGGGAGGAGACCGAGTTTTAAAAACAAATTCACAACTTGGTGAAGGAAATCGGAGAAGACGAGTTCGGAGTCGTCATGAACAGCTTCTACGATGCTTGAGCCGGCTTACTCTTGACATTACAGGACTTTCTCGGGAGACGATCCTGGCCGTCGACCATTCTTGCTGCTGCAAACAAGGAGACTGAGGACAAAGCAGCGGGCAACACAAGCCCATACAGTGACCAGCATGAGTGCCTCGAGTGGCTTTATCGAAGCAGCCCAACTCAGTGATCTACATTTCCTTCGGAAGCATGGCGAGTTTCAACGCTGCTCAGCTCCACGAGATTCACAGTCCGGACTAGAAGCATCAAGGCAACAGTTCATCTAGGTGGTGGAGAAGGACCCGAATGTGGGAAGGCCGAGAAGAGTGGTTGCCCAATGGGTACGAACAAGAAATCGGGCTGCGCTCTTAGGTGTTGATTTTCAATCATGAGTTGATCGTCGGGGGGTTCGTGACACATTACAAAGCGACGGCAGCTGTGGTTGGCCGTCTTCTGCCTGAGGCCGGCCATGGCTAGGGAGGGAAAGGAGATGGAGAAAATAAAAAAATAAAAAAGGAAAAAATTAAAATGGTTAAAAAGACAAAAATGTTCTGCGATTAAGTCCTTCTTTGAAATAAAAAGGACTTTTTATGCTCTTTTTTGAAAAAAATTTGCTTCATGTTCTTATTTGAAAAATCAAAGTATTTCATACCCATAATTAAAATTTTCTTGAAATCAATTTAAAATATCACGTCAGCATTTTTGTTAGATAAATTGATGATGTTAACAAAAAAGACTCGATTGAATTAATAAATAAATTTTAAAATTTGATTGTATTTTTTAAGTGATAAGACTTAATCTTATTTTCGTAATAAAGTTTTTGAAATTCTAACGAAAACATATCCAAGAAATTCTAATGGAACTCCCCTCACCGACGTTTCTAGACCGCGTTGCCGCGTCGACTCGGCTCGGCTCACCTTTCCCGGCTCTCCGACTTCAGCTGCAACTTTTCCTCCTGTTCTAGATCCCGCTGCATGACAGAGTGCCTCCGTTGTCTTGCCATCGCAGCAAGAGTTCGAATCCGTGACTCGAGCTTCTCTTCTTCTCTTGCGACTCGAGGAAGAAGACGACCGGTATGAGGTTGTGCGGCTTGGCCTCTTGCTCGCGCTTGCCTCCGGACTCTCCGCGCGCTCTGGTCTACATCACCGGCGCTCCGATTTTCTGTATCCCTCCCGCTCTCGATTCGCGATTTTCTCTTCCCTTGTTTGTTCGCCCGCAATCAAATGCGTTGTGATTATTGACCTGCCGTATCTGTGTCTTTGCTCGTGTGTCGCAGACGGTGGCCATCGGCTCTCCGACGACGATTTGGACGCTCTGCGGTCTCTGCAGAGCCAGTTCCAAAAGTGCCGTGGTCAGTCGCTCCCTCCCTTTTCTTCTTCTCCCTTTTTTTTGGATCGATCGAGTGGGGGAACAGTTATGATTCGCACCTTGCTGTTCGTGCAGAAGGCGAATGGATTGGGATTAGAAGCTGTCAAGTGGAGAGCGTCTGTGAAGTCGCCATCAGCTTCCCTCCTGACACTGTTTCCAAATGGGTGGGTGATTGGTATCTTCTTGCCAATTGTGGCAATTCGTTGTCCTTGGGCAGTTGGGTTCTCTTTGATTTTTTTAGTTTAAAATGGGGTTTGTTTGACAGAAAGATCCAAATCTGGGGAACTTGAAGGTTTGTCGTTCGATTTCAATCTTGTGAAGCTGTGGCTACATGGGAACAGGGAGCCTAGGGTTGGCAAATTGAAACACAAATTGAGATATCGAAGATAGGATACAGTAATGTGGCTTATAACACCAAACCACCCCCCCCCCCGCTCCCCTCTTCCTCTCTTTTCCATAGAATTGGTTACTGAGAAATTGGATACGCTATGCGATTGATTATTATTTGTGAGTGATTGCCACAGGTGAGGAATAGTACCACCATACTTACCAGGGAGTTCTCGATGCTTTACCAAATGGGTGGGAAAGACTATGCATGGCGGAGGATTAACAAAGGAATACAGCTGTAAGTATCATGTAAATTTCTCCCGTTGTTGCTCATAGTTCAATTCGGGCCCTCGCTTGGTTAGAGAATGCTATGACGTTAAGGAAAAGAAAGAAACATTGGGGGTAGTCTGTAGGACGGAATTTGACATTTCTTCAAAATATAGGAAATTTCGTTCTTGCATACTGTCAGTTCCAGCTGTTCATGTGTATGAAGTTTGCTTTGCAAATGAAATTAGCAGCGGTCCGTTCTCTTCCCTTGGTTATGTCCTTCCAAAGTTCTAGTCACCTTAGGGAGTTGTATGTGAAATTTCTATAGCTAACTAGAGTGAACTGCAGAAAGATTGCACACAAGTAATCTGACGAGGTATATTTTTGCGTCCAGCAAACCGATGTGAAAATAAGACCCTAGCAAGGAAAACTTTCTCTGGTACTTCCTGAAAGCCCCCCATACTATCCACGGCCAGTTCGACCGCTGTGCAGTCATTGGCAACTCTGGAGATCTTCTAAAAAACAAGGTTTGGAAAGGAGATAGATGATTATGATGTTGTCATCCGGAAAACGGTGCGCCTATCCAGGTCAAATTTCATAGTGCGTGTGCAATTTCATTCTACTCTACTTTGCCTACTCCTGACTATCTTTTTATACCAGAATTATACAGATTATGTGGGAAGAAAAAGTTCATTTCGTCTTCTGAATAGAGGATCTGCAAAAGCTCTTGATAAGGTTGTTGAGTTAGATGGTATGTGTGGCACCTTACTTATCATGTTCTCTGACTCCACTGGAGATATAGTAACGACATCTTCTGCAGAAACAAGGAAAGAAGCTCTGACATAAAAACGACAATTCATGACATCATGAGCAAGAGATAAGGGTCCGTAAGTTTTCTTTCTCTGAATCTGTCTCATAGGCGTGTTTGGACATCCTCCTTACTTGGCACAAGGTTTGCCTTTGCAGGAAACTTCCTATAAAAAATCCTGTTGTACCTTATGCTAGGGGCGTCCTTTGGATCTGCGCTAAAGGAACTGGGCTCAAGGCTCTTGAATTTGCTCTATCTATCTGTGAATCAGTAGATATGTATGTTTCACTGTGGATCCTGGTTATAAAGAATGGTTAGATTGTAATTTGCATATTTCATATGACCTCTTTCATGTTTTTCACTGCCGATCTCTGGTTTTCCTAATCATGTATCCTTCCCAAGTGTTCTCTCAGGACAAGGTACTTTTCAGAATCTCGACAGGGTCATACACCTCTTCATGGTCGGGCTACTATCAGATGATGGAGTGCCTGGGGTATGTGAAGAGTTATATACGTTTTCCAACAAACCTTCAATTTTTTCTACAATAAAGTTGGAAGACTCTGGCAATAGGATTTGGTTTACATCAATCTGGTGAAGCATCTAGATGAATTAAATGTTTAACATATCATTTACATGACAAATCAAATGCAATTCTTTCTTGAGATTTGAATCCATTCTTAACTTGTTTCAATCTTTTATCCTATCTTTTGTAATTTGTACTTCTGAATGTATCATCATCGTATTCTATCCCACCTTCATGTTAGAATGCTCGCCTGTCAGTTTTAGTAATCAACATTATCTAATGTCATTTTTTCATCTTGTCTGTCAAGCTCATCAAGATTCATTCTCCAATGCGTGCTGCTCCAAAACCGTATCGTGAAGTGGTTGCCAAGCCATAGCTTAATCAGAGCTGCTAGAATTGCATCAGAGAAAGTGTTAAGGTGACGCTTCCCATTTGTCCATAGTCTTGATTGTAATTGATAGCTTCATATGTATCTCCATGCTCATACCTCAAACGAGTCCAAAACAGTGTGCCAAGACTTGATCGCTTGATTTTTCCAGCATAGTCGATTGATAGGCTATTTCTGACCTCCAATATGATAGTCAGAACTCAAGTGATAAAAATCTACTTTCTTCTCTTGCAAGACAATCCTGTAGTCAACTTTGCATCCGATGATCTTTGCCTGCTGATCTAGACTGAAATTTTGGTAAAAAAAAATTAGATGGAGTGAGTCTTTCGTTGCTGTAACTTAATGTGATCACCATGATTTTTGTGTTTATCTCAACAAAATGTAAAAGCCCAATCACTACTAGTTGACAGACTGACGTGGTGAAAGTCTCCTCCTAATAATCAGATTTTTTGGGTGTCGATTTTTATTTGAGTCTGGTTGATTGTTTTTCTGTATGACTGCAGGAGGGCTGGAGCTGCATCTTTGGACCCTCTAGCAGCTTGTTCAATTATCAAAAAGCAAATTAAAAGAGCTCTAGAGGACTCTCCAGTCTCAGAAAATCGGCATAGACCATAAAAGATATGTCAGAGGACAACAATGTATCCTTTGGAGCATAGTCCTGGACATGGCTTGCTTTGTACGGTGCCTGCCAATTGAATCTGTGGCTACTTCCAATTGTTTTTCAGGTTTGCTCTCTCTGTAGTGACTAGGGCGCATACAGAAGTGGTGGTTTGCAGCAGCAATTGCCTCTATCACCGATATGGTGAGTTAGAAATAGCTGGGAGATACTTTTGCCAAAGGGCGCTGAAAAATTTTCCCCTGGTATTTGTAATATTCTTTGTCAATCCTGTCGGAATATTTTGCACTTTATTGGTCGAAAGGCAAGAAGATGGTGGAGATATACAGTGAGTCATTGACTAGCGATTGGTCTATAGGATTAATTGGTTCAGTTTCTGGCATAACTGTCACTTAAGATATAATTCTTGCTGAAGTGGATGTAGAGCAGCGTGTCTGAACTAGTTAGTGCTAGGAAAAAGGCTGAGTGAGCTTCCTGAGTTGGTCATTGTCCGTATAGATCCTTAAGTCTGCGAGCGCTAAGTGCTACAGGTCAAGTAAATTGGCTGCCTCTGTAACCTGAAAAACCTGCGTGAAATACTGAGCATTTTTAGGTTCTTCTCCGATCATGTGGGTGTAAACTAGGTTGGCAGAACCAAGGCTTACACATCTCGCCAGAGAGATATCAGGTTGAAAATTGTGGGAGCGGGCCAGATTCCAAACGTGTAAGTGGAGAATCGCAGGCAATCTGGTCGTAGAGGCTCATGGGAAGGGATCTCCTGGAAGGGTCCAATCTAGAAGGCAACCACCATGCCGTCACATGACACACGATGCAGCTTCAAGTTCATTTAGAAAGTTTTTCCCCAAGTCTCAAGAGTCATAAATCTCTTGCAAAACCTTCTTTTTTAATATGGATCTATCGCAGTGAAATCAAAAGAAAAATTTCCAATTAAGTTTAAGCGACCTACGATGCATGGGAAGAAAGAGAGCCATGCTCAAGTGAACGGTGATCAGCTAGGAAATTATGCCAATTTTTGTCGCCAACAGTTGAACGTCACAGAAATTTAATTTGAAGAGTGTGAAGAAAGACAACTCTCCATGACCGGACCGGACAGGACCGGACCGTAGGAATCTGACAGTTATGAAGGATGCCTATGATGTCATTTTCTTAGCTTGACTAGAACGTTCAACTCATGTTCCACGGTAGTTTCGCATTCGGGGGCCATGTTTATAAACTGTGGACGTCTTTTAAGTACAGGTTAAACCCAGGCATTACTCCGTCTCAAACTAAATAGATTTGGAAAAGGTCCTATCGATGCCATGTTTGCATATCCATGCATTTCAGCCCAGTGCCCGTGATCCCAACCGGGATCATTTAGAAACCGAGGGAGTTCCGAAATCATCGATCCTATAACATAGGGGGGGATGCGATGAAGTCTATCAGGAAATGAATATGTGCCGCCTAATTCGTTAATATCTCTTTATCTTCCAAAGAAAAACTACGCGATTAGATACTACGGACTACAAACAATTTCTGCAGCAATCGCTACTTGAAACAGTAAGTTGCTGGCATTTATTGCTCTGACGTACCACAATCCTTCAGATTTATTGGTGAACCATTGTCTTATATATATTGAATCAATAAGACAGGACTCATCTGAAGTTAACTCGCATATATATATGAACTCTACCTTTATAGTAGCATGTCCGACTGGGCCGGCAATCTCTTGAAGAAATTGACCGTACGGGAGCAGCTTGCTTCGGAAACCGCGGATGCCTCAGCAGGTACAGCCCGACCAGCACGGCAATAACCTGGAGCGGAGTGATGTAAATGATGACTGCCCATATCAATGCGAAGATGATGAAGATCGCGGTGGCCCTCGGGTCCCGCCAACTCAATATCGCTTGAGCCCGTTCGCCTTGCGTGGCTATATCCCCAATGACGGTCTGGACCTGCCTGCAATGCTCCGCAGCCGGTCATACCTCATCCTCACGATATCTGTCGGCCTGCTTGTGGGAAATGTGTCGAATTCCTCGTCGAGCTCAGTCCGGATGGGTAAACTCTGCTTGCGACAGTCGGGCGTCCATATGAGGTGGGTGCCTCGCCTGAATCGGTAATTCCAAATCCCGATCGCGAAAAGGTACAGGAAAATCGTCGGCAAGATCAACTCCGGTAGCAAACGAGTATAAAAAACAGTATGTGGACGAGACAGGTGTCACGGGGTTCTCAGTAGCAAATGCTGTCGAACCATCTGCAAACGCGGTGATGCCCGAAAGAAGGTACATGATCGGTGGAAATTGGCTTTGCTCCTCCTCAAGCTGAACATGTGGGCATCCACGTCTAACATGTACTCCACCACTTCACGCCTGAGCGGTGGCTCGGCCCGGACCAGCCGTGCCGCCACGATCTGCATCGCCTGGTGCCGGGAGCCAATCAATGTACCGAACCGATATCGGCTGGATGTAGTGCATTTTCGGAAGCAAGGGCCTGCCGTATTGAGCCACCATGTTAACCCACGCCGTGCTAGTAAACCGTAGAGCCAAATGGAGCTCCCCGTACTTCTTCAAGCCGGAGGGTTCCAGGACGAGGAGGGGATAGTAGTGAGTGTACACTCGATGGGCTTCTAAAGTGGAAAGGCGAACTCTCACTTTCACGATTCTCTTATCTTTGACCTCATCTTTTCCATTGATGTGGCAGTTGTCGAAAACTCGATGGTGATCACGGTGCACAAGTCAAAAACTTCCCAAGTGTACTGCTCGTTCCACCGCGGAGCCAGGGTGTCTAGGAGAGTCCTGGTCCTGACCCATTTGTTCCCGTACTGGCTACGCAATAGGCGTCGGTAGTCCGGCCTCCGTTCCCCTTCATGGGAAGTAAGTTTCGAGCGCTCAGGATCCCGAGCTCGAGAATCCCGATGCTCGGCTTCCTTAAGATCTTGGACGATGGCTGAAAATCGCTGCTGAAATGTGTGGACTCGTCGAGAACATGATACCCAAGTTCCAGCAGAACCGGATGCAAATCTTGCTTGAAAATTTCGTTTCCTTCTCTTCTCTCCCCTCTTGGATAATATTTGGCTTTGGAGGTTAAACCACCGATGATCAGGTAGCTTGGCAGTATCGGCTCTTCGCGGAACGTCCCTAACTGGGATCAACAAACTCCCTAAGGGCTCGTCCTTTCCACCGGGAACCCGCTCGATGACCCCACACGATTATAAGATCCTCAAACGGCTCGGACGCCACAAACATTAGCTCCTCTTGCCACACGGGATTCACAGTCTTCATCGGGAAGGTCTAGTTACCCTTCCCTGGCTCCCTAGCTGAACCTTGACGTATGTGTCGACCGGTCGACCACCCTCGGTGGAATAAGATCCTGAGCTTCGATGACGTAAGCTCGAAGGTAATAGAGCTTCGGCGAGAAATAGACCTTGGATCGGGTATTCTGCAGGTTCGCGTGGCTAACGGTGTGTGCGCCATCGGAGTGCCAGGCCTCAGGGAACGACTCGTCGGCTGTGTCCCGATCCACACGGCGAGCATGATCTCTCCTTTGGCTTTCTCTCCTTTCTTGTTCACCCAATTTATACCACTGAGGAGCCAGAGGGCTGTCCGGAGGAACTCGAGTAGGCACCTCCGATATGTCGAGAACGACCCTCCCCACAAAATCGTCCTTCGTAAGAAGATCCTTGTCCTTCACGATCACCTCGAGGAAATTCGACTGCAACGCTCCTTCGAGAACGCGAATATCTGACGCCACACGGGGTTCTGGTTCTTCTCCAGGTGTTTTGTGATTCCTCTGTAGTTCCCAACTTCACTTCCACATAGGGATCAAGGCTCCCCGAAACATCCATTGTAGGAAGATCTTTGGCCTTGACCACGTTCACGTACAGATAATGCATCTGCTCGACGAGATCGTAAGTAGTGGTGGTCTTCTCCCCTCCCCGGTAACGCAAGTGCGCCGCCACGGGCGGCCGAGTCTCCTGCAAGTCAAATGCGGGTTCCGGCTGGCATCCGCATTTGCATTACGGAAGCTGGGCCTGCTCGGGCGAAATCTGTCCTGGTCTCGACGCTCGAAGCCTTCTCCTTCATGAAATGGGCTTCGACCCCGGGACCCGAGAAAAAACTCGACGCCGGAGGAGCGCCGGCTGGAGCAGAAGCTCCGATGGAGTGGAAGGTCCTCACTTCCGGGTCCTTATTCTTTTTCTTCTTCTTCCTCTCATCGAAATCTAACATGAAGATGGATCAACAGCAACGTGGCCATCACCAAGCTTGCTGTTACCTGTAAAATCGGCCTCTTCAGAGGTGCCTCTGCAGCTTCAACACTATCGTTAGGACCGACATTTGGGGGCGACATGTGAGCATCAAAACCATCACGAGCGGCATAAATCCTAAGCGAAACATCGCCACTGATATGCGAAAACAGCCGCGCTTCTCAAGCGGGTATCTTTGGACCGAGGCCTCCGATTCAGACAAAGGGACCGAAGCGCCAGAGATCCTTACCCGGCCGAGGAACTGCTTGTGATGACCTCCTTTGGTGTCATTGTACACCATGGCATGGATCGTCTTGTCGTGGAGGCTCCTTGGGTCGCCGATGTTGAAGACGAGCTTCTCGTTCCACTGGGGTTGGAGGGTCTCTGTGCTTGGTCTGCGTCCTATGCCGCTGCTCGTCCACTCCACCTCCACGTACGGGCTCGCGGAGCCTTGCCCGTCCTTGGGCTTCAGATCGCTCGCGTCGAGGACTTCACGACCAGGTGGTTTGTCATGGTGGGTAACTGGGGGTTCTTCTCGAGGATCGCCCCAAGTGGTTAGAGAAGGAGCTTGTTGGTTCGATCTAGAATGGTGGGTGGAGGATAACAGTTCGACACAGAGCCAAAAGAAAGGGAGGAGTAGATAAAATTTCGTAACAAAGAGATGAGCAACTGGTGGTAAAGAAAGATGGATGGTCATTTGGAGACGAAGACAGTAGACAGTCATGTTGGAGAGAAGAGAGAACAGAGAGAGAGAGAGAGAGAGAGAGAGAGAGAGAGGTTCCACGACCAGGTGGTGGTTTGAATGGTGGGTAAACTGGGGGTCTTCCTCAAGGATCGACCCAAGTGTTAGAGAAGGAGCTTGTTGGTTCGATCTAGAACGGTGGGTGGAGATAGCAGTTCGACACAGGGCCAAAGGGAGGAGAAGATAAACCTCGTAACAAAGAGATGAGCAGCTGGTGGTAAAGAAAGATGGGATGGTCATTGGAGTACGGAGACAGTAACATCATGTTAGAGAGAGAGAGAGAGAGGGTTTCGTTCTGGTGGAGTGAGGTGGCCCCCTGGGAGTTACAGATGTTTGATAGAGAGTGATTCTGGTGGATTCTTATGTCAGATGGTCAGATCGATCGAGAGAGAGAGAGTTAATTTAGTGGGGTTCCATTCTAGTCTGCTTGTGGGGTATGATTATGATGAAGATTTTAAGCTTTAGGTGGATGAGAGAGAGAGAGAGAGAGAGAGAGAGAGAGAGAGAGAGAATTGAGAGAGAAATTCTTTGATGTGGAAACAGGGGAGGCTTGATGCACAGAAATGTCTCTGTTTTGCGAAAAAGCAATGCCTATCCTCCGGGTTTTCCAAGAACATCACCCCTTTTTTGGCCCCAATAAAATACAACGAAAAAGAAGAATTTTACTCCCTCTTTTTCTCCAAAGGTTATTTCCACGGGATCCATTATTGATCCACCAAGGTGGAGGTCGATGTCAAAGTCATGGGCCTATCGATTGATTCTCACTTTCGCTACCCAGGAAAGAAGATCCTCCTGCCTACCCCCCAAATCAAACGAACGTCGAAGCAAAAGAGAGATGCAAAAGAAAGGTCCCCCAGCCATTCCCACTGAAGAAGGTCCCATGGTATCTTAGCGAAGAAGGTCGAGCAGAGCCAGCTCCGAGGACTTTTCACGGCGCCCCCTGTTCTTGATGGGAATCGTAATCTCATTGACCCTTAGCTTTTTTTTGGGACACTTCTGTGCTTGGGAAGGGTTAGGGAAGAGTGTGTAAACCAGCTTTGCGTCGCGAGATGCATTTGGTCACTCTTTAGTTGGGTCCTGTCTCTTGCATGGATTGCACTGATTCCCAAAAGCTCGAGCACAAAGGTTTTCCCTTTTGCTCGTGCTCGTGCGCAGCAGATTCAAAGGGCGGTCCTTCAGATTCCCTGCTTCCTAAAAGATAAGGATTGATCCGGTGCTAAAGGCGCTCTCGTGCCAACTGCGCAGGAGGCGATAGTTGGGGGTGTGATTTAGTGCAATGAGGAAGTGGATTTAAGTGGAGCTCTTGTTTCCTCGAGATTAAAGGTGATCGGTTCTCGATCCGATCCCACCCAAAAATCGAAACTTCATTGGAATGACTGGTTTCGGCTCCCGATCGATCCAATGTCACCGGTAAAGTATTAATAGGGGTGAGCAATGTTGACTGTAATTATAATATATCAATTAAAATAAGATTTTCATTAAGAAAGAAGAAAAATAGCCGATGAATTATTAGGTTCGTATTTTAAAAATAAATAACAGTCCATTCATTTAAGTCCTCTCCCCCGGAACCAGATCGAAGATTATTGATTTCAATTTTATGGAACCGGCAACTAGACCGGTGCCGTCAAAAATCAGATCGAATCGGCCGGTCCGGGCGATTCGACCGATTCGTCCAGCAATTTGATCTCAACTCGCGATCTAAAAAGTCTCAAAAGTACATTTTAAAGATGATCCAAGCTAAAAATGTCATCGAATTTAATAAAGCATAATGAAATAACACCACGAAGCATACCCACTAGATGTCCTGAACCGATCAATACCGCTATCTCCACCGATCGAGCGTCGTTTTCTTTGCCGGAAATCGCGAATGATGGGTCATCCGATGGTAAAAAAGAAGAAGCATAGGCATCGCCTCTCGGTTACATCATTTCGGTAACCAGGTCACCAGATCCGACCGTCACCGTCACATCAAACCGAGATCGTAAAGCCACGTGTACGAGAGGAGGGGAAAGTGAAAAATCCCCAATTCCACAAAAGTTAATTATGGTCCATTTCTTGGAGTATTAGGCGTTGAAACGCTGGCCATTAGAGATTCCACGAGAGAACCAGTCCCCATTCGGCCGTGAAAACCATCGGCGGATGCCTCCGTCGCTTGCGGGGTTTCCCGTAACCAAATGGGAGAACAGGTGAGGAAACGGGGTACTTTTTTTTGGTGGGGTAATTACCTTTTCGATTTCCGGTCAAACAAAGAAATAATTTTCTACAATTACGGAAAAGTATAGCGCTACTTTAGCATAATATATATACATACTGATGTTCAGCTCGTTTCATATATTAAAATCGTAGTAAAACTACTTTTGGTTACAATATCGCTTATTTCCCGTCCTCGCGTACATCGTTTATCGAAATTGGTCGGAAGGAATACGCTAAAATTAACCGGAAAGAGTACGTCGGAATCAGGTTGGTGATGTCGCTATGACTAGTTGTTGAAGTTAGTCAATGCAGAAACCTTTGTCCGGTGCAGCACGTGAGTGGAAAGAGAGAGGGAAGGTTCCACGTCATTCGATTCTGTTCTTCGTCCTCTTCTTTTTTTTTTTTTTAGGTGGAATGTCTTCTTCTTCTTTTTTAACGGAAAAATAAAATTAAGGGTGAAAATCTACTTTCAGACAAAGCCGAAAGTGACCTTCTTGGGCCGCTCCTGCCGACGACAGATTGGCAAAACTTGTAGACGACGTTTCTTTTAAAAAAAAAATTGCAAAATAAACAAATAAATAAGAAGTCTTGCATTATTTTTCGATTAGCGATTTTCCGGCAACAATTGACCAGAAGGAATGCATTGGAATCTCGAGCAACTGTGTAGGACTATATTGGCAAAAATGAAAATTTTAAAACTGAATTGACATCCGTACTACAGGTTTAGGGCTGATTTGGTTATTTCCGACGGGTTACGCTACATGTAAGGATGTACCTGGAGAGAGATCATGGAGGCTTTTTTTTTTTTTACCCCGGTCCAAGGAGATCATGGCGTTGGCCGAGTCTCTTTCGGCCATTTTCCTTTGGGGCCAGAACATAAGCCATTGTTGAGGGTGTGAAATTCTTGGCGGGCTCATGGGGCGGCAATTCATCTTGGGCTTTTTCCCCTAACTGATGGGCCTGTTGAATTCTACATTCGGGTCGGTTTCAGCCAGAAAGCTATCGCGTGCGTTGGATCCTGGTGCTCCACCCACATCATAAAACTTTAACGAGGGGTGATCGGTTCCTAATCTGAGCCGGTCCCACCTTAAAATTGGGGACTGGACCAAAAGGTCGGGTCCAATTCCCGGGCGGTTCAATCATTGAATCGGTTGCATTTTTTTGTGATTTTTCGTTAGATTTTTCTAGTTAACGACATTCATCATATCACATCTCATTAATTGCATCGCATTATTGCTAAACCTAAAAGTCATACTAAGCATCTCAAGCAATTTACGTTTACATTTAGGAAATTATATATATATATATCCATTGGAACCGGCTGAAAATAAACCGTTCCAATTTTATGAACAAGGAACTAAATTGGAGCTCTCGAGAATCAGACCAAACCAACTAGTTTGATTCTGTCCCAATTCAATCGGTCCATTATGCTCAGCCCTAATTTCAACAAAGTCTCCCTTTTTTGCATCAATTTGAGCCTTCAGCTTTCAATGATCAAGAATATTTTCATGTGTCAATCGATCATGTGGTGTCGAAATAAGAGCATCGTGCAAATACGGCCAATCCAAATATTTTCATATTTAATAAACACGTCAAACTTTCTCGACATAGATAGTTAAAAACGAGTTTAATGAAACAACTCACACACGCACGACACGACGAAACACTCAAAAATATTGGACTAAGTCACCGGTTTGGGAAGTATTGTTCAAGGCAAGACATGAATTCATACTTAGACGCAATATACAAGACACGTTCTTCATACGTGCGGCAAGGGTGAGCAAAGTTTCGATGTAAAATTGAAAATCGGAGAATCGGACATGCGAGAACCCATCCGATTCCAAATTCTCGTGCGATACGATCCGATTCCCGAAGAGGAACCTATGCTAATCGGTTTGGACTGGGAACCAAGCCACCTACGGTATCGATGAGGGCCGTGAGGCAGAGGCCGAACAAATGTGTTTTTGAGTCTGCTTTGCTTTTTGATTATTGGCATCAACATTATGTGGTCTCATTCAATTGAAGTGCAGTGCAGGAGACTTGGTGAGCTCCTCTGCTCTATTATATACCACATGCATGCTGTTATTGATCTTTAGTGTCTATCATGTGTGTGTGATAGCCACCGCGAGAACACTGTTGTAGGCTATTAAATTAGCTTAGCTGTAAATGAGAAAAATAAAAAGGAAATTAGCCGGTTCTCGAGTAGATCCTAGAACCTACGACAACGTAGGTTTCAGATTTCATAGTATGCAAGGTAGATTCGAGGTTCCAAAAACTTGAGAATTGATTTTGGCGGGTAGATTTCAGATTTCACGTGAAATTTAGAGCTATTCTGAAACTGCTTACCCTAATGCATGGTGACAAAGCTAACAAATTTCAGCATGTTGATGTTGTGAACAAAATAAACCATAATCCATCCTCATATGATCTCGCTTGAGTTTATTACTGAAAAATTCTTACGATGCCAATGCTCAGCTTGGTAGCATGTAATGTTGATTTTTTTTTTTTGTGGAAACATGTATGATTTAAACGGGTCGCGAGGGTTGAATGGCGCCATGTCATAAATGAGTCTTTATCAATATATATAAAGGAAAATGAGCACACTTTTTCAGATATATGTTGCGGAAAATAAATAATTTGAAAACTATTTCCTACAAAAGATAGCTTATGCCGCTTGCAAAAATAAATTAATGACTTTTCATCGTTGAAGAAAAATGCTTGCGCATAATTCTTATTGACCCATTGCTTCAAAAGATAAAAACCATCTTCTTTAGGATATATTTTTCAAATTATTTAAAATTCTCTGAAATGAAAGAGCATTTCCAATCTTGCTCCATTCCGATCCCATATTCCAAAGATGATCGGTTCCCGACCTGATCTAGTTCTACCCTAAAATTGATAACCGAATTAGGAGGACCGGTTCTCAATTTCAAGGATTGGGAACCGAACTAATTGGTCCGGTGCAGTTTTCGAGCGGTCCAATCATTGGACATGTCGCATTTTTTTTTTTGTTTGTCTCTATAATTTTTATTGTATTCAGCGGACCACATTTAGTTAATTATATCACGGTGTTGTTAAACTTGAAAGTTATACGAAGCGTCCTAAAATGAGTTGGTAGGTAATTAGAAAATTTTAAATAAAAAATTATCTATTTGGACGGAGCAGTCCGGTTCTCATGAAATCGGGAATCAAACTAACCAAAATCGATTTTAATTTTATGAAATCAGATACCAAATCGAAATCCCCGAGAATTGGATCAAATCGACCTATCCCGTTCGATCCGAGCGTCCCCAATTCGGTCGGTGCATTATGCTCCTCCCCACCGTATTCGTCTAGACTCTAGAGTAAACTCAGTCGGATTTAGAAGTCAGAAGTAAGAAGCGGTTTCTTTCCTCTTTTGGTTTTGCCGCTCCGAGGAATTTTTCTGGCTTCCACATCTGTCCAGACACGCACGTGGCATTAAGATGCACACGTTCAGGCCCACGTGGAACCTCCTTCCTTCCACGCGTTTCAGTTACCACTGGAAAGCCCTTTTCTTTTCTTTTCTCCTTCCAGCGACTTCCCCCGCAAATCCAACCTCCCGGTTCTTCGCTCCCACTTGCTTGAACTTTCCCGAGAGAAGGGAGAGAGAGAGAGAGAGTTTCGTGAGGATGATGAACGTGGTGGCCATTTGCCTCGTAGTGACGTCGCTCGCGGCGGCCGGAGTCTTGTCTCCGGGCCCGGAGAAGCAGGGCAGCGACCGAAAGAACGACGACGTGATCTTGAAGGAGGGCCACCGAGTCGTCGTCGTCGAGTACGACCAGGACGGCCACGCCAACACCAAGGTCTCCATCTCGCCGGAGCACGACCACGTCCCCATCAAGCCCGCCTCCGTCTCCAACCTCGAGGGCAACCTCCACCAGGGCGCCAAGGACCTCCACGAACGCTCCAAGGACAAGGTGAAGGAGGCGGCCTCGTCGGTGGCTCTGGAGCGGAAGGAAGACGGTGTCGGCCACGGGTACACCGGGGCGAAGGAGCTGATATGTGACGCCTTGGGCAAGTGCAAGCACAGGATCGCCAGCGGCCTCGAGAAGGCCAAGGAGGAGGTGATGGAGAAGGTCCATGACGTGGAGGAAGACGCGAGGCAGGCGAAGGATGCGGCGGAGGAGAAGCTGCGGAGGGCCGGGGAGAAGGCGAGGGAGACCTTCGAGAGCACGCGGGGCGCCGTGCAGACCACCAAGGAGGAAGGGAAGACGATGGTCGAGGACGTCCGGAGGAACGTGTCGGAGGTAGCAGGGACAGCGAAGGAGCGGGCCGAGGAGAAGGCGGAGGAAGCGAAGGAGGCGGCAAGCGGCGTGGGCTTGAGGCTGCACAGGCTCGGGGAGACGGCGAGGAGGCACGTGGCCTCGCGGTTCGACAGGAGGACGGTGGCGGGGCTGGTGCATCTATTGGGGTTCGCGACGGCGTACGGGACGTGCGCGTGGGTGACGTTCGCGTCGAGCTACGTGCTGGCGGGTGCGCTGCCGAAGCCGCAGTTCGGGATGGTGCAGAGCAAGATGTTCCCTGTGTACTTCAGGGCCATGTTCTCCAGCGTCGCCCTGAGCCTGGTGGGGCATTTGTTGGGCCAGGGGAGGCACGTGTTCGCGAGCAAGCCGGGGATGTTGCAGAGCTTGAACTTGTTGGCCTCGCTTCCACTGGTCCTGGCCAATATGCTCTACTTGGAGCCTCGTGCCACTAAGGTACGACGAGTTTATTTTGATCGGATCATTTATGTTCGGCTCAATTCATCCGTTCCACTGGTCTACTAAATGGCATGTCGCCCCTGACCTTGCGTTATTTCTCCACATGATTGTCTGTGCTCTTAGGTGATGTTAACTGTGCTATTCCTCGTGATTCATTCCAGATAATGTTCGAGAGGATGAAGCTGGAGAAGGAAGAGGGCAGAGGGAGAGAGCACCAGGGTGGTGCCGAGGCTACCCGCACGCCCGAACCAAGGCCCCCGCCGCCAGAGGAGGCTGCAGCGCCGACACAGGAGGATGTGGAAGGAGACGCCTTCCGATCCCGGGTCGCGAGGTTGAACGAGAGGCTAAGGAAGTTGAACTCGTATTCGTCCCTCCTCAACGTAACGACGCTGATGGCCCTCACTTGGCATCTGGTATATCTGGCCCAGCGCATCTCGGCGCCGTGCTGATGCGCACCGAACTTGGGAAGACTTTGATGAATGGTGCAGTAAGAGTCCTTTTGCTTGCTTCTGGTTCTTCTGTGTACATATACCTTTGTATGTAGTTCGGCTTTGAAACAGAGACCAAGTGCTGGGTTTTACATTATTTGTCTATTTCGCTTTGATACAAAACGGAAAGCTTCTTCTCTAAAAGAGTTAATTCTATTAGGAGCGATACTATTTCCACCCCTCTTTTGACTAAGGCACTGTTTTTTTTTTTTTAAAGTTAAAAGTGCCAAAATATCCCATTCTCTTTTCAATCGAGTCCTCCCTTCTCCTTTTTTAAGATTAGTCGACAAAACTGCATTTAGTTTCACAATACAAATTTTCCATTAAAGTCAACAAGAAATCATCTTATTGACGCACAATTAATTAATTTTTTTATCACATAACTAAACCAGAACTTCATCAAAAGTTAAAAATTTAAATTTAATCTATTTATCTAGCCAATCTTGATCTTGAGGTGTTTTTCCAGGATAAATTTGTGAATTTTTAAAGTTAAACAATGTTTTATTTTGTGCTTTCTTTCAAGTTTTTGACATTTTAATCTGGTTGAGAATCTTGTTACGCATACTTCACTCTCAAGCTAACATCAAATTATTTCACATGAAAGTACTAAGCATCTTTTAAAGTAATTGTTGATTATGTTTCTAACAATTTGACATTTTTCAATATTTTTGATCAATTGTTGATTAAGATTGGCTAGATAAGTATATTGAATTTTGACCTTCAATTTTGAAATATAGAGCCGTCATATATATAAAAAAAAATTAATATTGTGTGTTGCTTTTGTGACGCAAAATGTGAAGCTGTAAATTAAATTTAACAACTTGCACTAGGAAAAGTGATAGTATGATGCATGTCAAGATGGTATCTTATTGAGTATAATGGAGCATTTGTATGGTGCAATCTACGTGAAAGATGATAGAAACAAAAGTAGTTTTTTTGTTAGATTGACAAAACAAGAAACAATAAATTGACGAGATAAGGTATTTTGGCCATTTAATTGAAAAGGAGAGTGTTTTAGACAAAATGAAGGTGGAAATAGCACTGCCTTTTTATTAAACACCATAAAAAAAATCTTCAATATGCCACTCTGACATTAATTTTGCAATCTTTTTTTAATTACCAAAGCACCAAAGTTGTACACGTATGATAAAAATACTTTCTTGCCCATCATTAAAAAAAAAATCCTAAATTTTGTCCATTGTGATGTCGCACACCACAGACTTTTTTTTTTTTTTGGTCATTTCCATTCAAATTTATAACATTGTGATAAATTTTTGAGGTATTAGTGTCCTGGTGGATATAACTTAGGAATTCCAGTGACACAAAAGGTATTTGGTGACACGAAAAAATAGTTGTATACAGTGTTAGTGTCGCAATGGGCGTAATTTATGATTTTCGGTAGTAAAAATTATATTTTTTCTTTTTACGCTGCATTTGTTTTGTGAAAAATAAATAATTTATAAATATTTTTAAAAAAATTTAGTCAACAAAAAAATATTTTCATTATTGACAACGATTCATGATATTTGTGAATGTGGATAACTATTTTCTCTTGTTCATTTCTATAATGATCGTTTTAGCTAAATATATTATAAATCAATCATTTTTCACGGAATAAATGTCGATTATTCTCGGCGAAATAAACAGTAAATATACGGTTAATGCCGGGAATAGTTCTCTTCAACATGTCTTGATCTGCTTCGGATTGATCCTAAACCGTACAAAGCTGCTCGTTTTAAAAAAATTTGCCTGAATCAAAGGCCCGTACGAAAGATGATCAGGTCAAGCCCAGTTCGACTATCCATTCATATAAGAACGAAAGCCCAATTTAGACCGGGATTCAAAATCCTTACGCACATACACATATTTATATTGTGTACCTACACACGAACGAAAAACGGCATATAGTTCGAGGTAAATATTTATTTTCCGGCCACACGTGTAAAAAAAAAAATTAGTAAGCATTGTGCCACGTGTAAACATAATCGATGAGTGGTCCGAGACCCAGTTTGCAAGATCACACGCCTTGGTCTATCTCGGACCGGTTGGTCCTAGAAGGACGGGCCTAGACTTCAGCCACGTTGCCCGATGACTCCGCTTTCTCTCCGCTCGCGCTTAATGAGGCCACGGCGACGGGCTCACCCAATGAGCGGTCAGCGCATTAAATCGAGCGACCTATCCAAATTGCGACTTGGTGAGTCTCGATTCCTACCAAACCCCTTTGTTGTTCTAAAATCTATTTTGGAAATTACCCTGTTTTTTCGATCCGGTTCTAAGATATACTCGAGAACGTACTTTTCTTTTATTTCTTTTTCTGATTTCAGTTTTTCCAGCAAAATAATATGAGTAGCAACGAAACGATTCAAAGTAAAATACGAGTAATAAAACTTGCTAACCGCCAAAAGTAACGATCCTTAACACGAGCAACATAAATTACAATCCATCACAAACAGACGAGGTAACACGAGTGAGGCCAATTTTTTTTTTTTTAACAATAGCTAAAAACTGGTTCCAAATCAGTCCGGTTCCTGAGTAGATCTTCACTTGAAATCAAAACCGAAAACTAGACCGATTTCAATCGGTTCTCGAAGATTAAAACCCGGTCTCCTGTCGGTTTGGATATAAATTGATTCTCGGACCTGTTTTTCGAATGATTTGATCTATTTTCGAGTAAATCCAGTTCGATTACACACCTTTACTTTTCGAGGGCGGTGCCAAGGCGAAACCCTAGGGGCGACCGCCGTCGACTCTCTCGCGGTATGTAGGCTAGTTTTCCATTTCGTCGGGGAAGTTTGGCAGATATGCGTTGGACGCCTACTTGGGGGACGGAAACAGGAGAGCAAAATGGACGTTGATAGGGACAAAAAAGAAAGAAAGGGGACGAAAACGACCAATTGATTTCGAGAACGGAATCTCGAGACATTCGGGTTTTAAATTCGTGGGGGACAGCTGTTTAGGAGGGACACCTAATCCTGGATTATCGGCCAATTCCCCCCCTCCCCCTTCCTTAATCATTGCCAGCCTCCGCCCGGCTGCTGAGGTTGCTTCTCGATCAAGCCTTGCCCACAAATCGAGACAATCACGCATTCGCCCCCGCCCCCGACCCTCACCTCCCCCCACCCCACGATGTTTTATGATTCTTTAAAGTGGGATTGTTGTCAAACTGATCAATTTCTTTGCTTAATTAGGTGGGGGAGATTCCTCCTCGTGCTCTCGATTGGCCCAACTGTCCTTGGTGGGCCCCCACTGTTCTTTTCTATGTTTCTTTTTCATTGAATTTTTCAAAATTTTGCTTTTTTTTTTGGTTGGGGGAAAAAACACTGTTTGTTTGGGCCTTTGACGGGATCATGGGACCCCACCCACGGGCGTCGGTTTCCCCAGAGAGACCAAAAAGCTTATTGCATGGACCCCGAGTGCCATTTTACCAAAAAGTGATTTTTATGGCTAAAAGCATATCATTTTGACAGGGCATTCATATTTAAACTAGATTTCCTTTTTTTTAAAAAACAATCAATCTTTAAATTAGATTTCAATTATGTTCTGGACTTTTTGTTTTTTATCTAGCAAGAAGGACCTTCGGCTTTCATTCAAACCTCAAATCTACCCGCGTGCGAAAAAATCGTCGTTAATTCCTTTAAGTTTATCAATATTAGTGGCGTGCGCCGGACCGATTTTACTTGGAAATTGGATCGGACAGGCCAAAAAATCAGGGTTGTCATTGAAACCGGTGATTGAATATGGAACCGATTTGACAAATCCTAAAAGCCCTAATTTTCTTTTATCATCTTTTTCTCTACCTCTATTTTTTGCTCTGTTCTTTCCAATCTCGTTTAGGAAACTCAAGACTGACTCTCTCTCTCTCTCTCTCTCTCTCTCTGCCATCTCACCTTTGCTCACTCGTCCTCATTCATTTTTTACTTTGAACCGTTTTACCACTCATATTATTTTGCTATTAGAAACCGAAATGAAAATAGGTTATCGGGTAGAACCCGGAACTGGACGAAAAAAAAATTAGGGTAGGTTTCAAAGTCGGTTCCGGAGCATGTAGAGTAGGTTTCAAGTACCGCAAAAATTGAAAATCAATTCTAACGAGATAGGTTACAGGTTTAGAACATATCCACTTCAGATTCGATCACCCTTATCAATAATAGGAGGATGTTGTTGTTCCACAACAAGTTGAGGGCGTTAATGAAGAAGCGAATTCAACATAATAGACATGCACTTGACCCCGGTATCAAAAGAAGCGCGGGTAGATTTGGTATTACGGTCAAAGTTTGGGAATTTTTTTTTAGGAAATTAGAAGGAGAGATAAAAAAAAAAAAAAATTGACTTTGCTGGCGGCGGCAGGCCGTCTTCTGCCGTTCCACGAACACCGGCCAGAAGAAGGGCAAGCTAAAAGGGAAAATGAACGAGTTACAATCCGAACAAAAAGCAAAAGGCGACGAGACGAGCGACGCGACAAGCCAAAAAAAAGACGTTCGAGAAAACCAGATGCCGTGAACTCGCGGTACGGCGGAGGAATATCGACGGCGGTGTCCGAAGCTAAATCGATCATTAAGGTCGTTGTCCGGTTCCCCGATTTTGGCCTCGCGTAAATTAACCCTTTTCCAAAATCTAATCTCCGTGATTGGCGCGCCAGCTCTTAACGAGATGGCGCCACCTGTCCGAGCTCGGTCCAAGCTTTGGGCTGAGATTAGAATGAATCCTCCTGTTAAGTATACTCAAAACGAGGGACTTCCTAATGACGAGCATGTGAAAGGCAAGTTTCGACCCATCATCCGCCACATTTAACTTTTCCTAACACGGTAAGAATGCCTCTTGACATTCCAAGGAGTAGTTTTTTACTTACCGACATCCAGTACTCACCCTTTTTTCTTTTAAGGATATATACTATGAAAAATCTCAAAATTTACCCCAAACTAATTTTAATCACTAAAAATTCCCAACTAATATACCTGTGACTAATTTTCCCTAAATTAATTTTTTTATCATCAAAAACTCTGAATCCATACACGTACAATAAATTTGCTCTCAATTAGTTTTCGTTAAATTGAGTTAGTACTACGAAAGATCTCAAATCGGTACGCACGCGACAAATGAAGGTAAAAATTCCAAATTCGTACACGCCGTCAACAGTCACGTGTCATCCAACTCAGTAATTTGACGGTAAAATTCAAAAGAAATTAATTGATGGTCTATTTGTCACGTGTCATCCACTCAGTAATTTGACGTCAATGGAGTTTTTTTTTTTTTAGTTTTTTTTTCACTAGCTTCTGCAATTCCCGGAGCGATAACGTAATCGCAAAGTCAAGAATGTTCGGGGGCTAAAGCTTAACCACGTAATAGCATACGACACCATCGACATGCGATAAATAACATGTCTAATTCAAAGGTTTCTCATCTTCAATGACTCTTTCCAAAGAAACCTTTGGGCATTCAAACAAGCAACCCACGATATTTTCCTTAATTCGGATCGCGTGCAAACTACTGTTACAGGTCATAATCGAGGAATGTTAATGGCATATTTCCAATTCAGCGACTTCGTCCCACAGTTTCTAGTTTTTTTTTTCCCCCCATTTGAACGCTTCTAGATAAAGAAAAAGTCAGCATGCGACTTAAGGAGGACGGGATCTTAATCGCCTAAATCCTGGACCACAAATCCATTTCATTAAGAGTGTTAAACCCGAAGGATTCGTCACGATAATTGAAAAAGGATCGGCCTCGAGGGACGAAGCGTTCCCTGATTGCGACATTTGAATTTGCGCTTGAGTCAATTTCTGCGCCGGGATATGTTGAAAAAGATGAAGTAATTCATGATGATGACTCGACAATTGATTGATCGGAAATTACCTAGAATTTGTCTTTTTTTCTTTAACCCTAAATGCCAGAAACTTTCGCGATAAACAAATATTAATAAGTAGGGAGTTAATATCACAAAAAAATTCTAAGTTGATACATATATAATAAATTTACTTCAAATTATTTTTTTGACCACAAAAAATTCTAAAATAGTATACATGTGATAATTTTATCCTAAACTATATTTTTAACACAAAAACTTCTAAACTAGTACACTTATGATAAATTTACTCCAAACTAATTTTTTTTTGGTAAAGTACTTCAAACTAATTTTTTGGCCACAAAAAATCCCAAACTGATATATCCGTAACAAATTTACTCTTCGTTAGTTACAACTAAATCTTATACTCAACTTGTTGAGTTAGATGACACATTACAATTGACGGAAGTACTAGTTTAAGTTTTTTACATTCTGCTTGTCACGTATATCTATTGAGACCTAATTTTTAATCAAATTTTTAAAAAATTATTAAAAATACCATAAAATTTCATAAAATTTGTAAATCAGATTTGGAAGCCTTGGTCAAGCTTAAGGAACTAATTTTGAACAAAAAAAATATTTTTGTCATTTTTTTGAATTTTGGAATGCCTTTTAATTAGAAAATAATCCAAAATAAAATATAGCATTTGTGACAAGAAAAATATGAAAAAAATTAATTATTCTTGTTTTAATTTTAATTGCATTTTGGTCACTTTAAATCTCAAAAAATCAATTGGGAACCTTTATTTTCAAAATTTTGCATTTAGGTCCATAGTTTACCAAAAACATCAAACTCAGCCCTTTCTAGACTTTTCCTCACTTTGGGTAGGGTTTGTTATGACATTTGATCCTTATACCTTCAATTGCGTTTGGTCCAATTATTTCGCAAATTGGGCGATTCGAGAAAATGGCTTAAAATTTTTTCAATTTAGTCCCTGGTTTTCAAATTAAGTGCAACTGATCACTCTCAAGCCATTTTCTTGCACATCTAAACCCAGGTCCCTATGGTCCTCGTCGTTTTGAAAAAATTCGTGGGTTGATTGGTGTCAATTTCGTCGATTGCTCAAATCATCTACTCATGTCAAATCTTAAAATTTGGGGTTCGCGTAAAAATAATTCATTTTCACCAAAACTTGTCATTTCTAGATGAAGTACATGCTTTAGAACCCTATTGTGGCGTCAATTTCGGGATTATTCGCCCTTTGAAGGGCCAATTTGATTAAGATGAGATAGTCAGGTTAGTTGGGAAATAATATTTGGCTCCCCTGAAAAAGGGTACTCTCTCAAAAAATAATGTTTTACCTGAATCATGTAACAAAAATTTTTAGTTACATAAATAAGAGAGTCGTTCTTTACTTAAAGTAAGTATGCATCAAGGAATAATTATCAATGTTATTGTGTGACAAGTTTTGACCTTAGAATAAAAATGTCTTTCGTGTTTAATCGTTGCATGCATGAGTCTCTCTTCGACCTCTTCATAGAGAGAACACAATCACGAGCAACGAGATGCGTCGGCACACTATTCAAAAGATCCTCTCACATGAGAAAATTACTTGTTACATTATCAAATGAAATGATTGACATGATTGATTGGTGTTCTTTATTCTCGGTTTTATCATCTATAGAAATATTTAAGCAATTTGTGTTCTCTTCAATATTGTCTTCCATTGTGACTACACTGTAAAAAACAATACGACAAAAGATGAGTAAATCATATATAAGGCATTCATCGAGCACAATATTTTAACTTTTGAGTAAACTCTCATAAATTTGTATAAAAAATCAGGTTGAAAAATTAACAATCATGAGGATAACCTAGAAAAATATAGTAAACAAGTTGCACATAAAAACTAACATTTCTTTCCTCCGATAAATGATTAGCGCTTGCTCAGATTATAATAATGCATAATAAGTTCAGAAGAAAACAAATATGAATGAAGTGTTGAAATGTAATGGATGCGGAGGAAGTGGTTAGTGTGAAAAAAAAATGTTATTTGAAAGAGATGTGGATAGCTTTGTCTTTAATAAAATTGAAACAAAGGAAAAACACTAAAAAAGTTAAGAAATACTATTAAATCAAGAGTAGGACTCGCAAAAAATGATGTAGTCAATTCAATGTGATCGGAGGTATTAGGAACCGATAAGGGATGGAAATAACATAAGCTTAAATATAATCAAATGAAAATTTTAGGATCCAATTGCAGTCGTCTACGAGATTTGGTACACCCCCTTCCACACCGGCGGGCCACGGAAAATGCGCCTATTAAAACACGGTTGAACTTCCCCCATCTTATCCACACGTTGTTCATATCATCACGTTTTAAAACACAATCGAACTTCCCCCATCTTATCCTCAATTGTCACTCCATCACATTTTAAAACACATGTGGATAAGATGAGGGAAGTTCAACTGTGTTTTGATAGGAGCATTTTTCACGAGTCGCCAAAAAACCTTTGGGCACGGACAAAAGCCCACGTATCCCCCCCCAAAAGTGCGCACATGCAAAGTTTAATGTAAACCGATTTTAGGATCCAAGGAGTCGAGTGCTCCTTTGAAACCGGCATGATGGACTCTGTGTACTTCTCCACATCTGCATCCCGACACCGACAACGCATCCCCCGACAAGACATGCTGGAGTGAAGGATTTTCGTAATCTGGTCTTCGACTTTCCCGCTCAATTTGTGTTTGTTCGAGCGGGACTTTGGCATTCTTCCGGGGCTAATCCTTGAAGTACGTGTCTGTAAACTTCGACCAAGTATTCAATACAAGCGCGGAACCAAGAGACTGTCACCGGTTCCGGCGGGAACAAGAAGCCAATCAGGGTCCATAATGCGGGATCGAAACGGCGATCAAATCGATGGGTCGACATAATTAATTGTGCTTGACCAGAAAGCCGCGCATAGGTGCCTTAGGACTTCAAAATCCGCATACATTCTTTACGGCAAAGCAGCATGATATGGCAAAGGCAAAGTCCTGCCGGACCAGAATCACCGACGACCTAGCTATTTTTTTGAAAAGGCCCCTCTCTTAGGGAGGGTTACGAGCTCGATCGGCACAGAACAACGGCGCAAAAGTGCGTCTTAAAACTACATTCCTTGTTGACCAAAACGGGAAGTGGTTACGCTAATCGCCGGATCAATCAATTACCATTGCCGCCGTCGCGGCCGAGATCGTCGATCCATTCCAAGTTCCTCCATTAAACACTTTTCTCTTCCTTGATTTTTAGTTTCAAATGAACGACCGGCAAGCTTGCGTTTGAGGCCTGAGGTAAAAAGAGGCTAAATACCCAAAAGAAAACCTCAAACTTTAGCATTTGTGACAATTTTATCCATAACATTTTTTTTGTCTCCTAAAAAATTTGCAACTTTTACTTTTGTCTTACTTCTACCCAGAACTTTCACTCTTTTTTCCCAAATCTACCGGTGAGGTATAAAAAAAAATTCCTTAACTTCAGCATATATCTCAATTATATCCAAAACGTTTTTTATCTCAAAAAAAAAACTTTCAACTTTTATTTTTGTTCCAATTCTTCCACCGTTAGCTTTCCGTTTATGGTCACCATTAGTTAATACTATGTGGTTATATCTCAGCAAAGCAGACATGAAAAAAAAGAACCCCAAACTTCTCTTATGTTGCTTGCTTCCTCCCCCTACGTATGTCGAGAAATATAGAGTCACTCAAGACAGCGCATTTCATATTCTCTTCGGCGTTCAACAGCTCAATAAACGGCTAGATATAGAGATTTTGGGACGAACAATTTAAAATCTCATCATCCTTAAACCCTATTGTTTCTAAATTTCGAAGAAACCTTGGTAAGTTCGGCGAGAAAATTCAAATCAAGTAACATTTACTAACAGTGATTATGGACAGAAGGCTGATGGTGATAGAATTGAGATAAAAATAAAAGTTTGGGGTTTTTTTTTTTATATAAAAAAAAGTTTCAGATACAATCGAGACGGATATTAAAGCTGAAGTTCTCTTTTTTATACTGTAGAAATAGAATTGAGATAAAAATGGAAGTTGAAAATTTTTTACTAGATAAAACCAATGTTTTGGATATAATTGTTATAAATATTAAAGTTGAAAGTTTTATTTTTTTTTTTTGGGGGGAGGGGGGGTTGGGATTAGGCTATTAAAAAGAAGGGAAAAAAATATTAGGGGGGCCAAGAAAGGATGACGTTTGAATAATAGTGCCGTTGGGAGGGGGGGGCACGTGGTAGGGCATAGGGTGAAGTCCGTTCATCAATCATGATGGAACCATTTGCGTGCGTTTTGGAAAAATTGTTGGCGGCTTCCTTGTAATCGTAACCTTACCTTAGGCCAGCCTCGTAGGCCCCAATAATGACGCAGTAATTCCTGCAATTTCTGGGCATATTGCGTGTTCATTTCCCCCCCTCCTCCTCCTCGCCAGTACATGTGAAAAAGATTCCCGACATCATGACATTCTCGAGGTTTTTGGCAATTGCAACGGCTCTCTCTCTCTCTCTCCATTTGATGCGTTAAGAACGTGCACGAGGCACGCCCACGTCACACACTCCGCTCCTTGATTTGGAGCAGCCAGCACACGCGATTAGTGGAGGTCGAACATGCGACTTGTCCGATTCCCGAGCTAGAAATTCCCAATCGTCCTAATTAATCGTGCCATCCCGAGGCTTCTTAATATGGTCTTTTCAGACAAGAGATCAATTGATCGTTGATAATAGGGTCTTGTTCTTCCTCTCGATCTAATTCGTGAACTTTCGAAAGTTCAATCATTATAGCCCTCATGTTAAAAATTATAACACCGTTAGTTGACGGGAAGCCGTAATTTATATTAATTTGATAATACGGCTTGCGAAAATTTATCTCGTGTTTTCCCATCACACGTTCGTGTTTTCATCCTTTTTGATCCGTCGTTGAAAGGATTCATCAAACGGCTAGCTAGAGAAGGGCCCACGGACACTGAAGCGCATAACGAAAGTTCTTTCCCTGTTCGCATCAATGACAAACAATGGCGTTAAAGAAAGCTGCTTTCCCTTTTCAACAAAAGGGGTAAAAAAAAAAAAAAGATGCAGCATTGAATTAAAATAAAGGCAAAAAAGACAGAAATTCTCCGGCCTACTTTGAGGGGGAAAAAAAAAAAAACACCCGCTCACCAGTGCAAACCTTATCTCAATCAAATTGAGACCGAGTACATCAATGTTAATCTGGCAATCATCCTCCATTTTTTTACTTTGATAATCCAAAATACAAATTCAATCCATTAGAGTCTTTCATCTTTTTTTTTAAAAGAAAATTTAAAACGAGAATCTGAAATGCTCTAATTTTCTCAAATAAGAACATGAAGTCAATTTTATTTCAAATAAAGATATGAAGTTTCTCTTTGTTTCGAGCAAGAACCTACTCAAGAGCATATTCGTCATTTCATTTTTTTCTCATTTCATTTTTTTTTCTCTTTGTTTCGGCCAAAGAGGGTGGCAACCCTTAACCAAGCCATGCTCAGCCACAGCGAAGAAAATAGAAGGAAATGGGAAACAATAAAAAGTAAAAATAATAAAAAAAAGGAAATGATGAAAATGCGATTAGTCATGTCATTCTTTGAAATAAAGAGTATGCATCACGCTCTTATTTAAAATAATATCACTTCATGCCCTTATTTTAAAAAAATGAGAGCATTTCAGGCTCATATTTAAAATTTTCGCTTTTCCTGTGTTCTTGAAGGTGGATAGATACTCCATAGCTCTACGCACACAAGATAATCATATCCAAAAGCATGGCGCCCGCGTAAGACATGGCTCGAACTCGTGACCTCTCGTTATAAAAATAACAATAAAAATAGTGGGCCCGAGACGGATTCAGCCAGGTGGCCAGATGACAATCCCAGTCCTCGGCCCCCTCAAGTCAAAGGGGTCTATCGCGGCCTTTAGCAGGATAAATCGGATGAGATTACCTCTCGAATTAGAAAGACGTCAATTCAGAAACATCAGATTACCAGATGACTTGTTTGTAAGTAACGCCCCTCATCAGCTACAAGATAAGGATCCACGGGGGGCGAGCGATGCTTCTTCGAAACGACGTCGTACGCCCTTGTTGGGATCGTTCAAAGTTTTGACCGCAAATGCTTTCATTGCCAACACCGAAAGATTACTGAAAAAGGCAGGCTGTGTCCCGATTATTTATTGGGCTGTTATCGGACCCAAGAAACGAATAAAGATCCCCCGTAAAAAATAACATAAAAATCCCAGCAAAAAAAAAAAAGAAGAATAAAGAAATCAAAATCGAATTTTGCGTGTAAAAGTAATTGATTTCTTTTTTTCAATTTCTTTTTGGAAAGGGGGGGAAGAAAGAGACAGCAAGGAAAAACCAGCCAACAGCTTTGGGTTGCTTTGCGGGGCAAAAGAAAGCCGAGCTTGGCGGCCCCACGACCGGGGGTGGTGGGGCCTGCTGCCACCCTGACCACCCTGACAGTTATCTGTTCCTGGCCGGCCCTTCCAAGGTGGTCGTGAAATCCAATTTTCCTTTTTCCTTTTTCAATTTTAATTATGGTTTCTTGAACGGAATTATTTCCTTTTTCTTTTTTTTTTGGTCTAAATCTTTTCCAATTCATTCGCGCGGGAAAATAATCGTGCGACAGGGTGTTCCGAAGACGTTCTCGATCCGGAGGCCGCTATAAAGTCGTGCGTGCGTGCGTTCTTTTTGAAGATTTTTATTTTCTTTTTTAGTCTTTTTCGAGGGAAATAAGGTGAAGAGAGAAATATTTGCCGGCGCTTTGTGGACACGGGGAAACTGCTCAAAAAAAGGGTCGTGCCCGCAAGTCAAAGCGACAGGCGAGTAACATGCGATATTACCTTAAAAAGTTTTTAGCATTCCCGGCCTCAAATCAATCAAAGCGAGCCCCCACGCGCCCCACTTGATTTTTTTTTTTTGAATTTAAACGCACAGTAAGTAATTTATCCGCGCAAGCGCGATAAATGGACGAGTCGACCTCACGTTCGAATCGTTTGATTCCAAATTTTCGCCCATGTGGACAAGTTTTAATCATAGCGAGTCCCTATCGACCAAATTAACTATTACCACGAGGTACACATGCCGCGTGGTTAGCAAATTACCGAAATTATCCATACGAAATCAAGGAGCACGAGGCTCGATATTGTACCGCGGGGCCTAGGCGACGGAACTTCAATCGGCGGTGTCTCGAGAAACTTCATCGCGTTCATTTCCTTAGCGAATGATAGAGTAATGCTATGACGATGGGGACAGATTTTTATGCAACGATGCAAAAAAAAAAAAATACAAGTGATAGCGAGTCTTTAGTTGAGTATTGAAAAATCAGGTAATCGATCGAGTCTTCGGATTGTTCTTCAGACTTAACTTGATTTGTTTCAACTCATGAGATATTAGCAGCATTGGGATATTTAGTTGATTCGGCATATCTTTCGAAATTACGCATATATCTCGTTCGATATTGCATGCTCTTGATTGATTATATTCGATATTATTTTTATTTTTCTAAATACTTTAGTTAGCCTTCTAGTAAAGCCTATAAATAGGCTCCAAGCACTCATTTCTGGGTACATCGAAATATACAGAAAATTCTTTCTTCTTTTTTGCGCATTACGGCGAAACTATCACTCCGTTTGTTTTAGGGACCTTATAGGGGAAGGTGCCCTTGCAAGGGGTCGTGAACACCACGATTTGGGGAACTTATGGTTGGAGCTAATGGCATGTGGTTGAGCGATCTTAACTTGTGCTTCAAAGTTTTTATCCCAAGCTTGATGCCATTGCTCCTCTCTACCCTCACACGAGGTTTGATTGATGTTCACTCCCTCGAATCAAAATTCTAAACTTGCTCGCAAAGGGACCAAAAAAAAAAAAAAATTAGGGCAATACCCAATAAATTAGAAGATTGCTTCGCGGACGAGGGGGATTGCAGGAGCAATCATCTAGAACATTTGCGTGACCCTTTCGCTCTAAATATGTGCACCCGAGTCGCACTCTAAATAAGACGATATATATTTTCGGGGCACGTTCGAGTCGTGTTTCGCCGCAACCGATAAGCTGTTTTCGACTTCGTCCGCGGCTTCTCTTCTGAAAAAACCGAAATAAAAATATCGAATTGTCCTGTGAAAAATCACGAGAAATTACACGCGTTCGTAAAAAAGCACGTGTTCCTTTATAACAGCTAGACACGAGTCTGAACCGGTTGTTTTTGATGACTTGATTTTTATTCGATTTGGATTTTTCACGGTGCGTAGGTAACGGGCATGAAGAATCACATTATATTTTTGGAAATTTTCATATCGATTTAAATTCGGTGGGGGTAAATTCTTTGTACTTTTTTTTTTTGTTAATGTGAGTGCAATCCGATTGAGTAATGTGGAAAGAAACAGACGACATTACTTATTCCATCAACAAGGGCGAACAATTTGGGGGGAACGAAGGGGGGGGGCCTTCGTGATTATTACGATTTTTAGAGAAAAAGAAGAGGGATCAATTACTGCGTGATGGCGGTTTTTTTTTTTTTTAATGTGAGAGACGTGCGGGGAGTGGGGCCCGAGCTAACGAGAGTGGTGTACTAGCTGGCAATCTTACTCTGACAGTCTGTTCTTTTCCTTCTTCTTCTTCTCTCTCCACTCCTACAAACACACCACCACCAACTCCATACCTCCAACCTCAACTCTGAAGCCCTCTCCCTCTCCACCTCTCTTTCTCTCTCGCGCCCCTAAAAAACCTCCACTTTCTTCATCAAACGCACCCAAGCCCCCTCCTCTCCTCTCTCTCTCTGTCTCTCTCTCTCTGCTCTGTGACAGTCGCCATATTATTTTTGTTCTCTGTATTACCTTCGTCCTTCATCCATGGCCGAAGAGACCCAGAAGCCGGCTGCTGCGGCCCCCACCGCCGAGGAGGTCGTGGTCGTGCCCGACGTGCCTCCTCCCGAGAAGCCCTCCGCCGAGAAAGAGCTCCCTCCCGCGCCCGAGCCCGAGGAGGCTCCCGAGAAACCCGCCGCCGCGGAGGAGCCGGCCGCGGAGGAGAAGGCCAAGGCGGTCGAGGAGGAGAAGGTGGCTGAGAAGATCACCGAGTCCGTGTCCTACAAGGAGGAAACCAACGTGTACTCGGAGCTCCCGAGCCCCACAAGAAGGCTCTCGACGAGCTCAAGCAGCTGATCCGGGAAGCTCTCAACAAGCACGAGTTCACTGCTCCTCCTCCCCCTCCGCCTGCGCCGCCGGCCAAGGAAGAGGAGAAGCCGGCCGAGGAGGAGAAGAAGAAGGAAGTCGAAGAGCCCCAGACCGAAGAGAAGCCGGAGGAGCCGAAGCCGGAGCCGGCGGTTCCTGCCGAAGAGCCTCCGAAGCCAGAGGCCGAGGCCGAGGCGCCGCCCCCGCATGCGATTGAAGAGAAGGTAGAAGATTCGGCGGCGGCGGCGGCAGCGCCTCCGGCTGAAGAGATGGCGGTGGTCGTCGAGGAGGTGGTGGAGAAATTGAGGGCGGAGGTCGACGAGGACGGAACCAAGACCGTGGAGGTCGACAAGGAGACGATCGTGGAAGTTGCCGCTGCCGCTCCTGTGGCCGCTCCGGAGCCTGTCAAGGAAGCAGAGCCCGCTTCGGAGGCAGCCGAGCCGCCCAAGGAGGAATCCGATTCCACCCCGCCGCCTCCGCCTGAGGAAGTGTCCATCTGGGGAATTCCCCTTCTGGCGGACGAGAGGAGCGACGTGATCCTGCTCAAGTTCTTGAGGGCCAGGGACTTCAAGGTGAAGGACGCCTTCGCGATGATCAAGAACACAGCACGCTGGCGGAAGGAGTTCGGGATCGAGGCCCTCCTCGAGGAAGACCTCGGAGCCGAGCTCGACAAGGTCGTGTTCACGCACGGGTTCGACACCGAGGGCCACCCGGTCTGCTACAACGTGTACGGGGAGTTCCAGAACAAGGAGCTGTACCAGAGCACTTTCGCGGACGAAGAGAAGCGCAAGAAGTTCTTGAAGTGGAGGATTCAGTTCCTGGAGAAGAGCATCAGGAAGCTCGACTTTGGCCCCACAGGTATTTGCACTATTTTCCAAGTGAACGATCTCAAGAATTCACCTGGACCTGCTAAGAGAGAGCTCAGGCAGGCCACCAGCCAAGCCCTCCAGTTGCTTCAGGACAATTACCCTGAGTTCGTGGCCAAGCAGGTACCCGAAACATTCATCCTCTGCTCGTGTTGGAATTCTTTGGTTCTTTTTTTTTTTTTTCCCCTTTGAAGGGAGGTGAAAGAAGTTTTCCTTTTGGGATTGGGAAGCGGGGTTCTTATTGTTGGGTTTTGTTGGTGTTTTCTGCAGGTGTTCATAAATGTTCCATGGTGGTATTTGGTCTTCAACAAGATGATCAGTCCCTTCCTGACTCAGAGAACCAAGAGCAAGTTTGTGGTTTCCAGATCTGCTGAGGTCCTTTTCAAGTGAGTATTAATTGCTCCCCTGGATTCTTTGCTTCGCCAATCTTGCTTCATGCTCCATCAATAGTGCTTCTTTTCCATCCCCCAAACAAAGTTATTGTCGTAGCTACTGAATTATTGTGCTCCTTTCCCTTGGGCCGTCTTTTTGCTGGTTCAATTATTTGACATATCCTTTTGGCTAGCCCCCAAAGAAACCTTTGATGATTCCCTGTGACAAATTTGCTCGATCATCTGTTGCCTCGATCGTTCTCTCTCTTATTCCTTGTGACTGTTTGAGTGCGAGTCTGTAATATCTAAAGAACATGGCTTTTTCCTGCATCATGGATATTATCGACGGGTGCGTAAGCTGAAGTGGAGTTCTTGTCTTTGATATCTTGTTGGCGTCATACTGGTAAAACACGTCACACGTGAATGTTTACTGCGTAAGCTGAAGTGGAGTTCTTGTCTTTGATATCTTGTTGGCGTCATACTGGTAAAACACGTCACACGTGAATGTTTACTGGGTCGTGCCTGGCTACCATTTGCAACTAAAATTCGTTGTGGTTGTAATTCGTTCCTTCCATTTAACATTGGACAGGTATATAGCCCCTGAACAAGTCCCGGTGCAGTACGGTGGGCTGAGTAGGAGGGCGAGCACGAGTTCACCACCACCGATGCCGCCACTGACGTCACTATCAAGCCGTACTCGAAGCACACCATTGAGTTTCCAGTCACTGAGGTACACAGACATATATCCCTAAGATTCATCCTCATTGCCTTGGAAAGAATTTGCATTGACTGAGAATTTTCTTAATTGTGCAGAAATGTCTTCTTGTTTGGGAAGTTCGTGTTGTCGGTTGGGACGTCGTATATGGAGCTGAGTTCGTGCCGGCCACAGAAGGCGCCTACACTGTGATTGTGCAGAAGACAAGGAAGGTCGCCCCTGCTGACGAAACAATAATCAGCGAGACCTTCAAAGGGGGAGAGGCCGGCAAGATTGTTCTTACCATTGATAATCAATCCTCCAAGAAGAAGAAGCTCCTCTACAGGTCCAAGACAAAAGCCTACTCCGACTGAACTGCAGATTGAAAATGAATTCCCATGCTCAATCATCATCTAAAACTGCCGGGGAAAAGAAGGGGCGGGGGGGCCCTTTCTTCCTAAGTCAGTCCTCTCATGGTCATTCACTTTGTCTGAAATCATAATTTAATTTCCTATATTTCGTGTCTGGGGATTTTTTTTTTCCTTCTTCCAAATTTCCTTATTTATTCCATACGTTTTAAGGTTCTAGTTTTTGGGGATTTGGTGGATTTTGGTATTTGGAATGCACATACCTTCCTGCTGAATTGGGGGAGCATTTGAGGTTTTATGTTGTCATTTGTGTAAAGGGATGGTAATGTTTTGTTGGCTGTGAATAGACTCTGTTCTTGTTCATGATACTCTCTCTGTATAAATGGTGAAAATTTGATGGGTCTCTTCGTTTCGAGCCGTGTCATTTTTGTGTTCTGTACAATGTTGTCTTCCTTCAAAGCTCAGGAATCTTTGGGTGGCGAAGGTGTCGGTGTTTTGACAAAAGGGGGAAACCTTGGTTTCAAAAACCTGGATTCCCATCTGCTGGAATCTGACTGATTACTCTTCCACCACCAGCCGCAGATTCTAAATTACACAGGTGGATA
This sequence comes from Psidium friedrichsthalianum, assembly GCA_019149425.1. Classification (NCBI taxonomy): domain Eukaryota; kingdom Viridiplantae; phylum Streptophyta; class Magnoliopsida; order Myrtales; family Myrtaceae; genus Psidium; species Psidium friedrichsthalianum. The sequence goes on from JAGVVM010002834.1 coordinate 37,030, forward strand.
CAAGGCCGGGGGGCCTGCGCTCCAGCTTGTCCTGATCGATTGATGATTTTTGTCTTCATAAGGTTCGCAGTGTTTGCATATGATGTGATCCTGCAAACCACTCCTGATGATCAGAGAGCACTAAAAATCCATCGTTGTTCCGCCAACCCCACATAGAATACTGGTTCACAACTGGAGCACGCCATTTAATAAGCGCCTTGGAAGGAGGATGAAGGCAGTATTTTGCCTCGTGGGTGGCTAAGGTCTTAGGGTCTTTGGATGCTCTGTCAACATTAGATTCCATTCTTAATTAGAGTTGTTGTCATCTTAATCTTTTCCTCCACCATCATAGTACAAGATCCGCACTAACAAACCACTTACCAGTATAATTTTTAAGTACTCGAGCAGTAGGATGCTTTGCGAACCGTGGGAAGAACCCGCGGAGATGATCATGCATAGCAGAGATTCCCGAGTTCCCAATGGTGAGAAGTCGCCGCTGACCAAATTTAAAAATAAAAGATGGGGTTGTTTTCGACGTGGGCGTTTGGCTGGGGACATCGCTTCCGTTCGTTCGTGGACTGGCTCGAAATTTATTAGAGACGCTGTGTGGGATGCCGGAGGATGGTGTGCGGTCAGGAATCTGTGAATGAGGCCCGCCCTCTTGCGAATTTGACTCTTCGGACAGCGACCATCGCGGTCGTGACCAGGGGATGCCCCCTCCTCCTCTTGTAAATTGACTCTTCTTCGCTCTCTCTCTCTCTCTCTCTCTCTCTCTCTCTCTCTCCGTTTTGAGGATGACGATATTAAATTTCAAAAACGACATCAAAATTTGTCCGAGGGATTGGAGACGAGATGTGGGGAGAGGTGTAGGCGAGCTGGGAAAGCAAAGTTAGAAGTAAACAAGAAAAAAACTATCGGCACCGGGGGAGTCCAACGTGTTTATGGGGAAAAAATGACGCGTCCGGGCTTGGTCGAATCTTCATAATGCTCTTGTTTCGGCGGCGGCACGATTGACGTCATACTTGGCGATAGCGTTCGTGATCATTGGCAGTGAAATTGGAAAAGCCCTACAGTTAGGGAAAAGCTCGGAATGGATAGGCTCCCATAACCTCTCTCTCCAATGTTACGTTCGGTAATTAGGATAAGAGGCTTTAAAGTCCGGGGCCGGATCTAATTTATCCTGTCTTGTGTTTAGTCACGTGCCCCAGAAGTCATTTACATACTTACCCTTGCATTTTCTTCTGATTTAGGATATCTCCCTCTTTGTTCTGCACTTTAATTTGCTCTTCTTGTTTTTTTTTTAATACAAAGCTAAAATGGTAAAATCATAAAAAAACAAAACAAAACAAAACAAAAGAACCCACTACTACTCGCTGCCTTGAAAGAGAAATATTACTCAAATTTGCTTACAAAACGCGAAGCGCGTTAGTTCTAGTTTATATATTGAGGGAAACATGTTCGTGTTATGAAGTAAGGTATTTTGCGGTTAGAGAAAAGGGTAAGCAATAATTGTGATTATAAAAAAAAAGGAAAAATTATTAAAAAAGTCATAAATCTTTCACACTTTTATCAATTCAGCTCTCAATCGTCACACCTATTTTCAATTCAATCTTATTGGCCGGAAATTGCTGACGTGAATAATTTTTAATAATATTAATAATTTAAAAAATTCAATTTTTTTTTTATTTTTCTTCATTTTTTTTTCTTTCTTGGGTTAGAGGCTAGTGATCTTGTCGAATTAATGACCCCCGTTAAACCTTGGCAAGGGCCACGATGCCCTCGCCGTGGCCAAATTTAGCCAAGTCCATCACCCACGACCATGAGGCATCACAACCCTTGCCGGCCCTTGCACAGGGGTTGGCGACCCCTGTCGGCCCTAATTCAGTGGGGTCGCCTCTAACCTAGAAAATAAAAAAAAGGAAGAAAAATAAAGTAATTTTGATTTTTTTAAAAACAATTATTAAAATTTACTGAGAATTATGTACATCAACGCCAGCAGTGTCACATAAAATGGCTAACGTTCATCTCAACGATTTTTGGTCAATAGGACTAAATCGATAAAATTAAAAGGTTTATGATTGAATTGGAAAAATATGAAAGGTTTAGGACTTTTTTTTGACAAATTTTCCACACAAAAAAAAGTCTAATTATACATTTGATCTCTTACTTAATAAAGACAATTCCTTAATTGCTTAATGATAATTTTTTTTCAAAATAAGCAATTTTATATAAGAATAATCTAGGAGATATTTTTTTTTATGTGTTTCTCCAATTTTATACTGAATAAGAGATAAATGATTGGAGATGGCAAATAAGTTAGAGGTAATTATTGAATAAGTGTAAAAAAAACCACAAAAACAAATGAAAGGAAACAACTTTTAGGATTCATTTGTTTGAAGAAAAATTGTTGTCGTGAAATTGATTTTCAACTCTCTGGTGCTTGGATGATAGAGAATTGATCGATCTAGTTTTCCATGGACTAAAAACAACAAATTTATATTAGGAAAAACGACTTTCCTTTATGATAAGAACGAAATCCCTTTCCTTAAACCATCAAAGAAATGAAAAATAACCATTTTCCTTAAAAATGATTTTCATGGGAAAGATTTTCCTTAATTATGAAGTTTTCATAGACGACACTCAAGTCTGTTTGTTTGAAGGAAAACTCTTTCCTAGAAATAGTTTTTCGACTTTTCGATATTTGGATGATAGAAAACTAATCGACCTAGAGAAAATGTCTTCCATAATCTAAATATAATAAGTTTACATAAGGAGAAAACGATTTTCTCCTCTGGTAAGAAAGAGATCACTTTTCCTAAATTACCAAGGAAATTAAAAATAATTATTTTTATCGAAAATGATTTTCATCGAAAATATTTTTCTTATCATAAAATTTTCGATGAAAAGCACCTATTGAAAAAAAAATTGAGTTAGCTTTTTTTTTACTTACTGCAAAAGAAAGAAACAAAAAGTAAGTTTATATTTATTTGATTATTTGCTCAGTTTGTTGGAGCGTATTTTCATTTTTACTATTTGCAAGAATTCTCAGAGAGATCGTGGATGAAATATCGACTAAAGTTGTAGAAGAGGAGTTTTTGATGCTAGATAGATTCAGGTACACTCATATACATCATTAATGATTTAATTTTGTGATCCCTAGCATGGCCCATTTCTATGGCTGCATCTACCGGCCGAATTTCTAATCATGATAAGATAAGAAATCCACAGATTTTGTCATATCCTATTCACTGTTTGGTGAACTATAAATTGAAAGTCTTATATCCATTGTTTGACAGAAATGGTATACAATGTAAATGACATGTATGCCCCTACATATTGCCCATGAAATAATATCAATCTTAGTATCATACTAACATCATTCTCATGCACAAGGATGCCGGAAACATGCACAATTAATCTTATTATCGTACTAACATCAACCAAATCTCGAAGCTTCTGACTTCCGATTCATAGCAGCAATAAGAAAATCACAGTGGTGATTCTCCTACCCAAAAAATCGGTCACATCTTTCCAAACAAAATTGCTCGAATATCGAAAAGAAATCAGCACTCGAATCATTTTTAACGCCTGTAACAACGCTTATTCAATCCCTACGCCTGGCCTTCGTGCACGAGCTTTAATATGAGTACGATTACGTGAACCGAAAAAAAATACGATGCTTCAACTCTCTACCCGTTTCCGTAAAGCTTCGATGTGAACTAGAGAGCTACGGAGAAGAAGGCGCTTCGACTGTCGCTACATTAGTTACAATGAGTCGCGCGTGTTAACGGAGGAGAATAAAAAGGACAACCTAGGGTTTTCTTAAAAAAAAATGTGATGCTTCAACCCTCTTCTTGCCTCCGTAAAGCTTCGATGTGAATCAGATAGCTATGGAGAAGAAGACGCTTCGACGGTTGCTACTTTAGTTACAGAGGAGTTGTGCGTGTTAACAGAGGAGAAGGAAAAAAGGACAGCCTGGGGTTTTCCTCAAAAAAAAAAAACGATGCTTCAACTCTCTCCTCGCTCCGTAGAGCTTTGATGCGAACCAGGAGCTACGAAGAAGAAGGCGCTTCGACCGTCACTACTTTAGTTACAGAGGAGTCGGGCATGTTAACGGAGGAGAAGAAAAGAACAGCATAGGGTTTTCTAAAAAACAACCGGATATAAGAAATCCTATCCGGATTTATCCCACCCCTTCTTTAGGATTTTTTAATTCGGGCTATATTCCATTTATATCCGGCTCTATCCTATTCTAGATAACTATCAAATATAGGATAGAGCAAAACATACTGTATCTTGACTTTTATTCGGACGACCAAACGCAGCATTTTTGTTCTAATATTTTCCTTATCATTGACTTCGTTGATGCACGAGCATATCGTGTCCACACGACATTTGGCGGTCAATAAAACGTTGTAACGATCACATTATATTGACCGCCAGCCAAATGTTGAAAAATATTCAAAATGTTGCGGATTGAATTGATTAAATTGAAAGGTCAAGGACTGAACGACAACCGTACAATATGTTTTGGACTTTATTTTTTGGTAATTATCTTGGGGGAGAATATGTGCCGAGCTAAATCTGACTGAATATCTTCGGTACTTCCTTTCTGCTAGATGCGTATGTGAATGTCATGGGAGGAAACAAGTCAAACCATGTCGTGAAAGGTCGAAGTTGACGAGCCTGGTCACAATTATTTTTCGGTGCTTAAATTAAAGGATCCTCCAACTTTGATTTGATATCCAATTTGATCCACGAGCGATAAATTTGTTAAATGCAATGCTTAAAATTTAACTCAATATATAATGTGATCTCTAAATTTATGATTTATTCAATATGATTTTTAATTTTTGGTACATGTTTAATTGGATGTTGAATAATTTTATACATTCTAGGAATTAAATTGAACGTGTACCAAAAGTTTAGAGATAATATTGAATAAATTAAAAGTTCATGGACCATAATTGCACATGAAACTCAAGTTGGGAAAAAAATCAAACGGATTTAAAGTTTAGATACGACATTATAAGTTGGACTAAATTCAGAGATTATTTTAAATAAATTTAAAATTTGTAAATCAAATTATATATTGGACTAAAATTCCTGACTGTTTGCTTGGTTGCCCTCAAATAAACCACCACACACGCTCAGAAAGCTAATCTCCGCCACTAACCGCCGCGCGCGGTGTCTGTTCCCCGTTTGCTTTAATATGGAAGGGTTTTAGCCGACGTAACCCCAACAGTTTCGCGGCTTTTTTTTTTTTTTTTGTGGCGTGTAGATTCCATCGGCTCATCTTCGTTCGTCCAATCATTGTTCAAGCGATTGGCATCACAGGCCAACATCGAATCGGAGAAGGCGATGCGATCCGACTGATCGGAGAGTGACGACGGCAAAACGAAGGCAGGAGGGCTTCTTATGATGTGAAATGGAGGGACCTCCCGAGAACGACTTCTGCTCCGTCTGCCATGGAGTCTTCCGCGTTCCCTGTCAGGCCAATTGCTCCCACTGGTTTTGCGGTTCGCCCTCTTCCCTCTCTGTCGCTCTCTCATTTTGCCTCATTTCTGATGGGTTCGATAGCTCGTTCGATCGCGATGGTCAGTGTGTGGTTTCGTTCGTCGATTTGCCAGTTTGTTCTCGTGCTGGCCCCGCCTTTTTGATTTTGGATTGTGGCTTTGTATGCTTGTGAATGTGGTTAGGGTTACGATTTTCGTTGATTTGCCAGTTCGTTCGCTTTTTCGGTGGTATCAGGAGATTGCATCATGCTCGTGTGGCACCATGGTTCGGCGCTTCAGCCCTGCAAGTGCCCCTTGTGTCGCCGCGACATTACTCTGTTGGTTCCTGCGGGACTGCGTTGCAGCTGCGTCAAGACCCTAGCACTTCCGAATTCTGCGCAAGGTCGAAACATACAATCGTACTTTCGGCGGAAGGAGCGATGGTCTGATCCAGGTAATTTCATCGTCTACATGCCTTTCCAGTGCTACATCTGCATTTGAGCGGTCTATTAATTTCTAGGTGTTAGAATGGCTTTGTCTTTTCTCGAGCCCAGGAAGCTTCAGGTCAGGTTCTGTACATTGAATTGGAAGTTTGTTAGCGGGAGAGAAGCTAGACAATGGTAATCTACATACCTTGCTAAAGTGGCCTCTTGTGCAGAAAATCATGGAATATTGAGTGCCTACGTGATTGATGCATCTCGTTTCCTTTGTAATGATGTCGGCGAATCTGGAGGAGGATTGATTTCACTTTCCTCTTCCGATGTATGGTTCACAGTGTTGAATTGAAGAAATTAAGGGTTGATCGGGATGAGTGTTTGTTTCTACCCCATATGCACATTATTACTCATCGCAATTAAATAGTGGTGCTTCTATAGCCTAAATTTGGCAAGATTATCTTTTTTATCAGCTATCTGTATAGTACGATCTTATGTGTTCTGTCAAAGGAGCAATAATTATAAGGAAAATAAGGACCAACTTATCTCATATTCTCATTCCTGTTCCATATTCAATTTCCGATCTCGGTATCTACAAGGCCTGGTCAATTTTTGAATGTCATAATTTTGTGCCTCGTGATCACTGTAATGGTTGGCGATCTTTTAGAATGGCGTAATTGCATGTGCCATGAGGAGGACATGAAAGAAGAAAGAAACCAAACGGCATTTACTGAATTGGATGTTAGAAAGCACAGGTACTCGAGTGCATGATCATGAGCATCCTTGTAATCTTTTGTTTGGGACAATGAATTTTATCCTCGATTTATTCAGATAGGCTAAAGAAACTAGAGAGCGGTTAATGTATTTATTCAACCTTTCAGTTGTTTACCTTTTCTTTCCATTTCTGTTTAACATAGTCTATCTTTGAATATCATGATCAAAAAGTATGTTGCCTGTTTGTGGTCTTCATTGTTCATTGCTTTCATAGTTGAACCTGGGTCTTCCGTTTGATTGACTTACATTCAGTCTTTATGGTTGAGGACATCAATTTACATTGGAGTATGTTTTTTTTTCCCCCACAGAGGATGCAAGACCTTCCTTTCTTCTTGAGAAGGCTGGCTCGGGAACTGATGGAACCTGAAAGATCTCTTCCTTTCATAATCAGGGCACGCGTATATATTTCAGTAAGTGAAGGATCCACTTTCATTTCCAATATAACAAAAGTCCGTATATGCTTTGGAAATTTTTTCTCAAGTTTTTAACCTGGAAAGCTGGCATTCCTTTCTTACTGTTACTCTCTTGTGTGTGTTTCTTTCTTATAAAATGTCTCTCTCTTGCAGAGTCTTAAACTGAATTCTATAGGATCTGTACATACACTATGAAATATGACAGGACACGTTGATGTACTTTTTAAACTGATTGGAAATCTGATTTGAGCCCGTCATGGGGCATACTGAGCCTTCTTGGTATTTCACGTCGAATTTCTTCAATTAGAGTGAAAACTCTATGAAGAAGTCTGTGTTTGCGTTAATAGTTTGGTATACTGTATCATTACTCATGATTCTCAACTTTTGACCATAAAAGCCAAAGTTGAAGCACATTCAAAATGCAAGTGCTTTTGCTAGAGCTGTTAGAGCTAGGAACATGAGCAACAACCCTTTCACCGACCCAAAATAAAAGCTAACGACCCAGAAATAGGCAAAGTAGCCACAGCCAAATTCTGCTGTTTATCGAAGGAAGCAGCAGGAAGAGGCTGAGGACTCAAGGCTAAGATTGCTTCCCTTCAGTCCAAACTATTCAATGTGTATTCTTTGATGTCAGAGGAATTTTTTCCATTTGGTTTTTAAGGGACGTATTGGTTATCTTAAGCTCAGCTCACATTGTCACTAGAGATCCTCAATTGTCACAGCAAGTACCCAATTTGCTTCTTGACAATTTATCTGAGGGGCAACCATGCTTTGTCTGATTGATAGTCCGAACTTTCAGTAATATTTTGTTGATATTTGTGACAAAGTGATGGCTCTTTTGGGAAATTTCATCATGTTATATTTTTGCTGATTCTGTTAAAAGATTTGTATCTGTTGTGTCGGTAAATACTTGCTATGTTCAAACCTACTAATCATTGTCCATCTGTGGTTGGAAGCTCAGGAGCAAATCGGCTTGGACTTCCACTTAAATTAAAGCCTATTGATTTTTGTTTTATGTGCAACGAGAGGAGGAGGAAGGGGAAGAAAAGAAAGAGGGGGTTTGGAGGAAGGGAGAGGATGAAAGAATTAGGGGTAGCACTACCTAAAAAGAAAATCAATAACATCAGAAAAGAGGAGGGTTGGGGTTATCAGGAAAATCCACTTCTTAGATGGTCAAATACTATGCTTACATAGATTATGCTGTAGGCAACTGTGTCTTCTATTCTTCTACCATGTGGAAGGAGGTGTCAGGAAACTGGGAAAAGTTAAGTGGGGCTAGGGGATGCTTCCTTTCGTTTGTTTGCCTGTCATGAAATTGCCGTGGTACCTTCAAATTGCTTCCATTTTATATGTCGGACAACCTTCATCTGTGCCGGGGTGCGCATAGTTAGGTGATGGGGATTCAAGACATTGATATCCATTGCTCTAGAGTTGTAATAGTAATTACTTCTGATGTATAACTAGGACATAGAACTATCAAAGTGATGAAAACTTAAAACTGGACAGGTCATTAGGTTAAAACATGTGCTTCTATAATCACTTGGCTAGGAAAAGTTTTGGGGATGCCTTAATCATGTTCAGAGGATTATTCTCTTTGCTTTTCTGCTATACCTGCAGACGAAATCTTTATGTTGTTTTACTTTGACAGATGATTCTAAGTGCAATCTACGTTCTCAGCCCTGTGGACTTCATTCCAGAAGGTATTTTGCTCCAGGCTATTTGAGCTTTCTTCATATGGTTTAGAGAGTCTCGGAAACTAACATGCTGTTCTGTGATTTGCCTCAGCAATAAATCCCATTATCGGCTACTTGGATGATCTGATTATAGTCCTCATTTGCTTCCTCCATGTGTCTGCTCTGTATCGTTCTGTACTCTATTCCCGTCATGGAGGTTCTTAGAAAGTCTAATGCATCCGTGGAAATTTGAACCAGCTAATAAAGAAAGAAGATTAGAGATTCTCGAAGGAATTGCAGAAAACCTCATGGACTTTTCAAGCGGGCAAAGGTGCAGAGCCACACAGTTCTCTTTGGCCATTTAAGTACCACTTGCATCCTGGGTCTTTGTGGGTAGATTCCTCTTTCTACCGTGTGTTACCGTTGCACAAAAAATCATTTGTTACATATTCTTTCCATTGCAACCCTAGCTTTGTGGTATCTAGTGATTTTCAACTAATGACGGAACTGCCTTTAGTTGAAGAGAACCCATGGGCCAGAGGAATATCTTGTTGGTTTTGATATAGTACTTCATTGCACCTTAGTATAGATCTAGTCATATTAGAATCTAGGATATGAATCTGAAGTTCCCGTCCATGGAACATGTCTCCATGAATGACTATGCACAATGCTTCAGGAGTGCTTCTTTTTGTACATACGAGGTATTGTCGCCATTTTGATGTACTGCCGGCCTTGAGTCGTGTTCCCCTCCCCTGTCTTGAAAAATAGATCGATAGCAAGTTTGATGAGAGAGTGATGAAATTTAGCGAGTTATGTGTACTTTTTCATTGGATAATTTTGAACCGGAACAAAGTCTAGAGAAATCAGTGGAAAACAATTGACAGCACTAGGGGACAGGGCAACACATAAAGTTCAACAGACGGGGCTTGTAATCCGAGTTTCCGTTTGAAGTACTTCAGATATGGACGATATATTATACAGATCCAATGTGTACAAGACTTACCATTACATCAAAAAAGAAGACACGGCGTGTAGTTATTATTAGTAAAACCAATTAGTAACTTTTTGTGTTTCGAAATGAAGTATGCTTTTGGACGCTGGCCCGGACACTTCGATACCAAAAAAAAAAAAAAAAAAATGAAGTATGCTTTTGAGCTAATTCATGTGTTTCTTGACAGTTGGCAATGCTTTGTTGGCTGAACTCACGATTGGTGTATTAGGAAGCGGTTTCCTCACATTTCTGCTGACTGTTTCTTGTGTGGCTTATTCTTCGAGTATGGAGGCCTTGTGCTTTTTTCCCCTTATGTTTCTTCAAATGGTACTGGACCTAATGTCTTTTTAGGACAGAGAAGACTTACATGAATGCGTTCTTCTTGGGAGGCAAAGCTATGTCTGAAGAGGAAATATTAACTTAGTCGGTGTTCCAGTTTTCACTGGGCTTCAGATGAATGCTTTGAGGACTGGAGAGATGGTTGGTTGCTAGACTCAAGAGTGGAGCATAAGTGACATTCAGAAGTATTCTATGTTTGCCGGTTATTTGACGTTTCAAATTTAGTATAGTGGATATGCTAAATTCACTGAGAGCGAGTAATCTACCATAACTAGACCTGTCAAGATAAGTCGTAAACTCATTTGTTTACCTATATTGATAGACCGAATTGTTATATGGATTAGTTATATTCAATAAATAGGTTTAAATATAGTGTGAGTGTTAAAATGGATTATAGATGGGTCATAAATAGATTTATATCTTACTTAGACTCAATCAACTTTTATGACTTATCTTTATTTTCTCTTTCCCTCACTCAATTTCGTGTTCATTTGCTCCGCGCTCTCGTTTCAGTTTGGGTACGAGTTTTCCGAAATTAGATTGAATATGCTAATGTTTTAGGAATATGGATCAGGTCGGGTATGCATTTGATATAAATCGGGCGTGAGTTATGAAATTTGCATTGTAATGAATGGATCAAATTGAGTTGGATCATTTATGACCCGATCCATATTCTTAAAACATCTAGGACATATAAGTTGGGCATGAGTCACTAAATAAGTCAGGTTTGACGATTTTAACGATGACTAGGGAGATTGCATCACAATATTTTAGTAGGTATCGGTTTCTAAGTATGTGCTTTGAACGTTGAAAGGTGGAGTTAATGCTAGGCCCTAAGGGGTACTAAGATTTGTCAATAAAATATGTTTTGACTGAAATGCATGTCCACTTGCTTAAATATTCAACCGGAATCTGAATTATTATCTATGTTTGAAAATTCTCTTTTTTCCCAAAACACCTTTGTCGTTAGAAAAAGGATCCATAGTTATATCATTTATGTATCTCGGTACGCGACACTCCTCACTAGTAACTTGTACCTTACGTGCGAGACATGGAACATCAATGTAATCGCATCAAATCGCGACTCTTAAATGTTAAAGTATTATCAGGAGAGTATGGCAACAAGAGGGACAGCTCGGATTCAAACCCTAGGCATGAAGTTTCGATACAATGCTGGCTGATTGTTCTTGTGTACTTTTATCCAAAACTTGTAAGATATCAGTAAACATGTTATATCAAGCATGGGTCTCGAACTCTGCATCCACTACATCGGTGTAGATTGAGGAGATCTGAAAGAGCAACTCTGTGCAAAACATGCAAGTAACTTGTTGGAGTATGGCTCATGCTTTTCATTGGTAGGAAGGCATGGGGGTTTTGCTTCAACGATAGTTACATGGGCTCATCTTGGCAGGAGTTTCAAGGGACAATATCCTCGAGACACCAGAGGACTTTTAAAGTTTATTTTATTAGTAGTTTAGGCTTGAGCCTATGAATAAGTACTATTATACATAATCTTTTTTTTTTGTAATCAAGAGCTGTAACAGAGAGGTGAAAAATGCTAATTATACTATAATCCTTTGTGAGATGTTGTCCTAGTTTAAGTACAAACTATGATAAATTATGTGTCTCGATTTATCTTTCTCTCATTTAATCTCTATTTCGTTGTGTTTGACATAGTCAGTTTCCTCGGTCCATTTCAAACACAATAATCCACAAATACTCCATTCGCCATCGATGTTTTTCTAACCACTGTCATGATTTGTGCAGACGTTTTGGACAGTATATTCAACACACAAGAACCCCAAGTTCTTCCCGATCCGGAGAAGTTCGATCCATCTACATTCGAGGGTGACGGGCCTGCGCCATTCACTTACGTCCCTTTCGGAGGAGGTCCTGGCATGTGCACGGGGAAGGAATATGCAAGACTCGAGCTGCATGTTTTTATACACAATCTGGTGATGAGGTTAAAACTAAAGAAGGCGATCCCGGACGAGAAGATCATCGACAATCCATCGCCGGTCCCTGCCAACGGTCTTCTAATTCTCCTTCAAACCCATGACTAAGCAGGCTCGTAGAAGCATGTATGTTCTCAATATCGATTTCTAGGACAGCGTGTGGATGATTCTTGATGGATCCTTACTGAGGAGAGTTTAGGGAGGAGTGAGTGTCGTTGCAAATAAAACCAATGCTAGCGGTGACATGAATGGGTCAGTACAGCTTTACTTCCTGTAGGAGCTCATAGGAGTGAATAATTGATGCACACGAGATTTCAACTAGGCATGTGCATGATCCGGGCCGGTCTGGTCTCGACGTGGAACTGGGGACCGCACCGGTAGTCCCAGTCCCCAAATTTTCAGGACCATGGACCCGACTGAGACTAGGAGTTTGGTTCAGTCCAAATTCAGTCCCAATGAGACCGCTAACACCAGCTACTTATAGAAATTTAATTTTTGAAATTCATACATGGCTAATGAGTCTGATGATTTACGACTAATTATGCTAATGAAAAACTCTTGTTTTGGACAAATTGTAACATCGGAGCACAATGAGGTACCTCAACTTAGCCATTTTAATGGTATTCAAGCTCGAGAGGGATTAGGACAAAAAAAAAAAAAAGTTAAGACGACGTGGGATTGATCACTTGGGGTTGTTACCTGAGATTGAAGCGATTGAGCGAGGATGGAGACGAGAGAGGAAGTGGCAAGAGGAGTGTCAAGTCAACGATGTTAGTGGCTACGAAACACGTGATGAGCGACGGTGCCGACAATCGAGAGGAGTGAGTGAAGAGGCTAAGGCGAGACACGAGCGGAGAGTCGAAGGCGAGACGCAAGCAGAGAGCAAGAGGAGAGGACTCAGAAGAGTGAGTGTCGTGGAGATTCTGGGGAAGTTACAAATTAGGTTAACAAGTTTAGTAATTTTATTATTATTAATCATTGTACTGCTTTGTTTGAAGTCAAACATTTCTAATTTTTTTAATATATATAATTTATATTTATTAGGCGGTTTAGTCCGGACCCATCCACTATGGGATCAGAGACCGAACTACCCGTCACCGGTCCTATTTATTGGGACTGTGGATCGGACCAACCTAGCCAGTCCGGTCTGATCCCGAGTCAGTCCGATCCAGTTTGCACACCCCTAATTTCTTCCTTTAACCTATCCAGGCAATCCACAACTTCCCTTCCAGTCAACTGATTTAGCACTAAAAGAATTGCAGAATAGATTCTCTGAAATGAGAGTTTGTTCTTCAAGTATCATGTGTAGCACAAAATAGCATGTAAGAAAAGAAAACCAACATGGCAACTATCGCAAAATTCTTTGGGTGTACTATCATCGCAGAGTCAAGAAAACCAAGGTCCCCCATCAATGCAAATTGACATGCTATCACATTCATCCACAGCAAGAAAGCAACCACTCTTTCAGGATCAAGAGCAAAGCTCAAAAAATACGAACTAGATAAAATCTTGTGTGGTAGACGCTATTGCCATCTATGAAACAGAGAGATAGATCTTCACAAGCTATAAATTTTCCATTCATTCGGCCAAAATTATAGTGAAAATGTACACTAAGAATATATATACAAGGAAACACGCTTTAAATTTCCAACAATCCACAGGGAGATTACTCGTGTGACATAGGCTGACTGGTCATGATCTACAAGTCTCACCAGGTTTAAGAGAGTGAAAACCTATATTCTTGTCCAGAAGATATGATAATTCTCCTTCCTTCAGGACAAGTCGCCATGGAATATAAGATAGAGGGGACAGAGAGGAACTAAAGCGATTGCTATCTGTGTGCGAATTTCCAAATAGAAGAAAAGTTTGTAAAATAGACAGAAGTGATTGTGTGCAAAAAATGCCACCATCTGCTGCCAAAGAGGAGGGAGATTGCCATTGAAGCGACCACTCATGAGGCGGAAAGGGACTCCAACCACGGAAGCATTTTTCGTGAACTAAATCGGGTCTGTCATCATGAGGACAGTGTCCTACCCCTTCCAAAAGAACGAGGCTAACATTAGAAAGTTTAGAAGGCAAAGCGGAGAAGTATTTACCAACAGGGCCGTCGATCGGAGTAAAGGGGTCCTGGTCACCCCACAGAACGAGAACAGGCAATGAGATGTTCGGCATCAATTGCACCGGATTTGGTCCAGGAGGGCCCGTCACAATGGAGACAAAAGCATCCAGAGCCCCATCGTCATCTGCTGGTTCCTTAATTATCTGCAGTCCAGTGCAAAGAGAAGCATCTTGAACAAATATCTCCAGACAGTTAAAGATGACTTGATCAATAAGGAACTTCCATTTACCTGAACCAATTCGTCGTCCACAGATTCCTTGTTTCCATATACAGACAGTAGAATATTCCTCAGGTTATCCCTGAATAGGCCAAAAGAAATGGAGTATTTCTGCATTACATGGAGGTTTGGAAGAGGCAGATTTATGCAGTCTGAAAGATATCTTACTTCTCTTTAACACGCCCAAAAATTGCAGAAGCAATTCCTCGTTGCTTCAATAAAAAATCAATGAACCAAAATAGAGGTAAGAGCAGTTTTATCCTCCAATCGTCTACAATGGCCTTGTTGTTCATGCCACCAGCACAGTTCAGCAGGACAAGCCTCGGACCAGGTTTTTTCTAGATTCTGACAGACAAACAAGCCACATAAGCTTCAAGAATCTTGATTGGATTACTGCTTCAACAATCCCTTCCCATTAATGAAGTTCAGTGGATTCTGCAAAGAAAAGAAGGCCGATTCCACACTGCTAAACAATAAATCATACCTGAGGCAGCAATTACACAAGCAAGACTTCCAACAGAATTTCCCCACCAGAACAGTAGGCCGTCGAACGACATCTTCCAAGAAATCCAGTACCAGCTGTCGGAAAAAAGCCATGATCGTGAATGAGAAGGACAGGAAGCACATCCGAATTTGAAGCCAAGACAACATCTTTCGTACCTGAGCCCATGTTTTCCATTGTATATCTAAAACCGGCTGGCTTGTCTGAAGCACCAAATCCAAGAAGATCAATGGCATAGACAGTGTAATTTCGGGCCAGTGCGCTAATATTCCTGGAAGATGCTTAAATTGGGAGAACATATAAAAAATGACAATCAGATTGCTTCCTCACACAATGAACTCTTGCTCCCTAAGATTGTGAAACGTCCAATGCTTCAAAATAACAAAATGGTTACTGAAACACAATGAAATCGCCAAAACCACGAAATTGGAATTGCTCAGACACAAACGCACACGAGCTCACCCATCAGTCGCGACTTGGAATTGCAATCGCCCTCATCCTAAAGTGCAGATAAAATTACTGAAAGAAAGTCGGATTGGGAATGGGAGAAAGACCTGCGCCAATGAGGAATGGAGGCACCGAAGCCGTGGACGAGAAGCAGGGGAGGCTTCGAACCGGGTGGCGATGCCGAGGGATCCGAATCGGAGACGAAGTAGTTGATGGCGTACTGTCCCTGCCATTGCCACTTTCGGCACTTGCCCATTATCTCGCTCGCCTCCAGCACGCCGCCGTCGCTCGGACTGGCAGCCGAAGTGGCTATGGTCGCGGAGTCGCCGCAACGGACGGCGACGAGCCTTGGTCTTCTGCCGCTTCTTCCGGCAGTGTCACGAGGAGCGAAGGAGGAGGAGGCGTAGAGGTCGTGTGGCTTCCGCGACGACGTGAGAGCGAGCGACGAAGGGCCTAGCGACCCGAGAGGAGACGTCACCGCAGTGCCCATTAAAGCGAAGGTTGGATTGGATTAGATTAGATGACGACGACGACGACGATTGCTCTTCTTCTCCCTGTCACTGCCATGCCACACTGAACAAAGACCAACACCCAGTGTGGAACTGGAACCGAATGTTCCAAGATCTTTTCTCCGAACGAGTGGACCGATGGCGTGGAGGATTTTAATCGTTCCTTTCGTTTTGTTTGGCTTTTGTTATTCCTTTTCCTCGTCTAGGGAAAAACGGTATAAGATAAATCCATCCCTTGTTTTTGGCGCGGATGGGCGGTCCGGGCCGATTACCCCCGATCACTCCTAGGCTAACACACTCTCTGACATCCTTTGTACGGATTCAGTTGTATCGTTCGTATCCCATTTCTCGTATTTCTCTTGAAATTACGGAGCTCATGTCCATGCCTTACATGGAAGTGGAACACGTCGGACCGTCACCGCTGGCCAGGGTCTGCTTGCGTTCATGGCTGCACGAGGAAGGATCGTCTCCGGTGAGATCCCGAAGGGGGGTCTCCGATCCGTAGAGGCGAGGGAAAGGCGGTAGGATCAGCGGCCAACAGGCCGTGTCAATCCAAGCACGGGACATGACTGGGCTCGTGCCTGTTGGATTAAGGGGCCGTGCTTGGTCCAGACCCGGTTGGTACATGGGCCAGTTCAAGCCCATGGTCCCCAATGGCCCGGCCCATGTTCCTTTTTTGTTTGGTGTGTGGGGGGGTGGGGGTGCGGTATTGAAGACTGAATCTAATCGTTGGGCCCAAATGACCACCTCGTGGATGCGCCGCTCTTGTCCCTTTCTGTTTTGTTTATTGTTTGCGCTATTATAATATTTTGGCAGTAAACATCACTCTTGTTTACTATTTACTTCATGAACTTTGATTCAATGTGTAACGTAATCTCTAAATTTTTAATTTGACTAAAATGATCCTTGAATTTTAATCCAATATGCAGCGTGATCCATAAACTTTTAATTTGATCCATATGGTCCTTGAAATTTTGGAACATGTTTAATCCAATGTGCAATGTGATCCACGAACCTTTAATTTTACCAATGTGATTTATGATCATTTGAGCAATATCAGGGATCATATTTGATCAATGTGATCTCCAAACTTTTGAAGCATGTTCAATTATCAGGGAAAGCATGTTCAATTATCAAAAATTATATTAGTCAAATTAAAAGTTTAGAGATTATGTTCCATATTGAGTTAAAATTTAGAGATTATATTGATCAAATTAAAAGTTTAAATATTATTTTGTACAATGAGTCAAAGTTTATTGACAATCTATGTCTTTATCCCTATTATTTTTGAAGACTCCGGAGAAAAAGACTAAAAGTGGAAGATGAGGAAGCAACTGGAAGGCCCCTGCATCCTCTCTTCAGCTCCCTCCTTTCAAGTTTGACCGTTCGACTGGTCTGCACATATAAAATATTCATTCAAAACTGTGACCGATTAGAATTGATTTCTACGGAGATAATTCGCATAATTAATTAAAAAAGTCATAATTTATTATATCTATACTAATTCAATTCAAAATCTTTCAATTACCTCAATTCAGTTCTAATTTTTTATCAATTGATCAATGTAGTTTTTTCCTGCCGATTTTGACTGAAAACTAACACGATAGTCCAATTAACGTCAACCGTCCTACTGAAATCAACATGAACAATTTTTAAAACATTTCTTTTTTGTCGCTTTTTTTGTTCTTTTTTTTTTTTCTTTTCTTTCGTTCTTATTGGTGACCAGCCACGAGAGATGGCTAAAGAGGGCTGGAGGACGGCTGCTTGAGCCCCGATAAAGGAAAATGAAAGAAGAAATGAATAAAAAATAATTCAAAATTAAAACAACACTAAAAAAATTAAAAAAATTATCCACGTTAACACTTATGGTACTGTCTAGAATTGCTGATGCTCACGTCAGCGATCTCCAATCAAAATTGACAAGATTGACTATATTGATAAATTATCAAATTATCAAAATTAGCCAAATTAAAATGATTTAAGATTGAATGAATACAAATACAATAAATTTAGAATTATTTTTTGATAATTTTATCGTGAATTCGCACGCAATGCTCGATTAAAAAGCTAGACTTTCTTTCTTCGATATCTCCCGAACATTCGTCATCCATCGAGCGCCTAAGTGAACCTTCAAGAAGTAGAACAACCCCTCGTTAACATCTCACCACGTCTTCGCCGCCATCATTCATCATCATCATCTATTTAAACACATCCCCTCTCGGTTTCCTTGGCCAAGTAATACTCATCTGAAAGATCACCCTCTCACTCAACTGAACTGAACTGAACTGACCAGAACGAGCGTAGAAATGGCAAACCGCACGCCAAAGTTGTTTCTGCTACTGTCTCTGCTCTTCGCCGTCGCATCGAGCTCGAAAGGCTCGCTCTTGCCCTTCATGGAAGGGACCACCCAGCCGGGTCTCATAGGCAGCCTCCTAAACGATCCCTTCTGGGCCGACCCATTCCGGGTCCTGGAGCAGGTCCCGTTCGGGGCAGACCGCCTCCTGAGGGACGCTGCCGAGGTTCCGGCGCCCGCAAGGGCGGACTGGAAGGAGACGCCGGAGGGGCACGTGATAAGGATGGACGTTCCTGGGCTGAAGAGGGAGGAGATCAAGATCGAGGTGGAGGAGAACCGGGTGCTCCGAGTGAGCGGCGAGAGGAAGAGAGAGGAGGAAGAGAGGGAAGGGGATCACTGGCATAGGGTGGAGAGGTCGTACGGCAGGTTCTGGAGGCAGTTCAGGCTGCCGGAGAACGTGGACTTGGACTCGGTGAGGGCGAAGCTCGAGGACGGCGTGCTGACGGTGACGATGGCCAAGTTGGCCCCAGAGAAGATCAAGGGTCCGAGGGTGGTCGGCATCGAAGGAGAAGCGGGAGCAGAGCCACCCAAGATCAAGGGTGACGCCAAGCAAGAACTCTGAGAGAATGAACAAGTTTTTTGTTGTGAACCGTTGTACGTGGTAAATCAAATCTCGCTTGCCGAGCTTGCACGAGCGCCGTGGTCATGGAGTTGTAATAAAGAGTTTGTGATGTCTGTACTTTTATCCTACCTATCAAAAGTTCTCCGAAGCATATGATAATGTGTGGAGGTTGTAAAATTGTCCGATTTTGGTTTTAACTATAATGTTTTCTAGAGTCCAATCGATCAATCGTACTTACTCTTCCTTGATACGTGATTGATTTGGATCGACATAGCCGATCTATGCACGCGATAACACTACCAGGAAAGTAGATCAAGTTAGGATGGTGCTACAGATTTCGTTACCTTTCCATGGCACATCGTGTGCACAACCAAAATTTCTTCATCAATTCAAATCCAATCCCTTCTCTCCAATTCACAAGTGAAAAGGGAAAGAGTGACGCAGGCCTGGGTTAGAGGGGGCCAAAGTAGAGGAAGAAAATGTTTTTCTGTTGTGCACCAAAAAGAAATCTCTAGTAGCTTTGAGCATCTTGAGTTGGAAAGGTGCCACAACAACATACTCCCTGTCCTGTCAATGCTTAGGGCGACCATTCTACACATTCTACACATCCCTGTTTTACACGAACCTATCTTCTCAAAGCGTACATTTCCATAGTCGTCTTCAACATAGAGCCTTCATAAATTAGTCAGCCAAGCCACTCTCGAAATGAAATGCTTCGTTATTCAGAGTCTCGAAAATCGATATCCAAAGGCACTTGTTTCCCCATGAAAGCCTCCTTGTCAATAACCTCCAGGCTAGGCTAATTTACAACTGTGAAGCTTCCGCCATAACAATTGCCTGCAGGTACTGGAAACAGAATAAAACTAGGATGCAAAATCAGAACATGTCAAGTTATACAACAAAATTAGCACCCAAGATATCACCAATCTCCATGAAATCAGGGGACATAAAATAAGCCAAGAAATACAATGTTGTAGTCCAAGTCAAAATCAGAAAAAATAATACTTGGATACATGAATTAATTGCCAAACAACCTTGTTCATGTACGCTTACCTTAACCGCCGCAGAAAAATTTGTAAGAAGATTTCTTACGTCGCAAATAAGCAGGTGAAATGGGCGTTGCTGAACAACCAAGTTCACAGGGCAGCATGAGAAATTTCTCAATGAGATGTTGAAACTAAAGTTATTGAGCTGAAGCTGGGTCAACCTATAACATTTGGGGTCCAATTATAGCCAAGAAAGCCACTTGGCTTCGTTCTTTCCCGATACGTCCTGCTTTGATGACTTGAGATTTTCCACTGCAAACTGACAATGGTGGAAATTAACAAATACTCGGCAATCACTGAAGCCATAGCTTCTTCTGGTGGCCAACAACTATTTCTTGGCTTACAAGTTTAAGCAACACATGCAACATCTCCCTGAAAGAGCATACCTGAGCATCATAATAAACCACAGTTTGCTATTGCCACTCCTTTCCTCCCAGAAACAGTCAGCGAATGAGTTTAATTAGCTCTCAACCCTAGCTATCTCTGCTTATCCAGAGCCGTGTCACTCAAAAGTGACAGAAACACAATCCAGTTGAAACTGTGTTCAATCTCAAGACAGCTACGTTTCACCGTTCCTTGGATCTTGTACTTGCTCCTTTAGTTAAAAACAACAGATATAGGAGATTAGCATCTGGGCTCATCACTGCATTCAAATCAATCAAGTTAGACACGTAAGGCATAGAATGGAATTAGCAAAGACACACAGGCAAGACTGCCTAGAGAACCCAAAAGCCGAACAGCTAGATATGCAAGACCGGAAGCTGATATTGGGTGTTAACAAACAAATATTACCCTACATTAGCTTGAGACTAAGTGTCGGATAAAAAGAATTCGACTTATGCTTATATACCCCACAGAAAACAGACTCTCCAGGACATTGTGTATATCCACCGTCTGTGGATGTGATAAGTCAACAGAATAAAACTGATGGAGCTGGCTGTTGACCTCAACCCAACTGCAACCAGGAGTCTTGTATGCATCTTGTTCCTTTAGCATCTTTCTTACCCGGCGGACCTCATCCCACTTCCCAAGCTCTACATATAAGTTCGCCAACATTGCACCATAACCACCATTACTTGGGTCTAATTCAATAAGCTTTCCAATGCGAATTCTGCCAAATCTGTGCGTCCATGTATTTTGCATCCATTAAGCAAAGAACCCCACACAACCTCATCGGGTTGCATCTTCATTTCCCTGACAACTTGTAAAGCTTCATCAAACTACCAGCTCGGCCAAGGAGATCGATTAAGCATCCATAGTGCTCAATCCTAGGTTCAATGCCATAATTCCTGGTCATCATGTTGAAATAAGCATGTCCTCTTTCGACCAACCCTCCATGAGTACAAGCATTCAACAAGCCAATAAAAGTTACCTCATCTGGGATTACGTCATCTCCAGACCGCATCATCTCCTCATATACACACACTGCGCTCTCAGTTTGGCCATGAAGGGCAAGACAATTAATCATGGAATTCCATGATGTCAAGCTCCTCTTAGCAGTGGTTTCAAATATTCGCCTGGCCTCCTTTAAGCTCCCACATTTTCCATACATGTCCACAAGAGAATTTGAGATAAATGAATCAAGACCTAAACCAATTCTATATAGATAGCCATGGATACCTTTACCAAGTTGAAGCATGCCAGTGTGGCCACATGCAGAGAGTGCACACACCATTGTCACCTGATTAGGCCTATTCTCTTTATATTGTGTCTCTACGGAGAAGTTTATCATTCTCCTTAAGATGGACATTGCCTCAGAGAAGAGACCATTTTGTGTGCAGCCAGCAATAAGAGCATTCCAAGACGGAACATCTCTCTCCGGCATGTTATCAAATAGTAACAAGGCATTTTCGATCTGCCCAAGTCTCGTATAACCAGAGATCATAGCCGTCCACGAGACAACGCTTTTCTCAGACATCTCATCGAACAACTGTCGCGCAGTGCCAAAGTCACAAGAAGACCTCGCGTACGCGTCCACGAGAGCCGTTTGCACAACTGGGTATCTCCCAAACCCCGATTTCAAGACCTGGGTATGCACCAACTTCGTGCCAAGAGACTCCGAGAGCTCGGGGCACGACTTCAAGACGTGGGGATATATGAAGTGGTTGGGTCGAGGGAGTCCGCGGCGGACCATGCCGCGGTACAAGGCGAACGCTTCCGGGGCGTGGTCCGGGCGAGCGGCATATGCAGTGACCATGGCGGTCCAGAGGTAGATGTTCGGAGAGCGAAGGTGGTCGAAGATGCGGCGAGCGTAGTCGAGGTTGGCGAGATCGAGGGTGCAGAAGCGGACGAGCTTGAAAACCAAGAACTGAGTGCGGGAATGGCCGAGGGTGATGAGAAAGGCTTGGAGCTGCTTGAGGTGGTTGATGTGGGTGGATCGACGGAGGACCGTCAAGACATGTTCGTTTAGGTTCGTCGCAGAGAGCATGTTTCCCTCTGCAAGCAGGCACTCGCAATGCATACAGAGCAATTTTCAAGCGGTTGCTGAAACCTGTCTTTACTTTTTCCCAAACCGGACAACAGAAAGAACCGGTGAGCAACGGTCCGATCGAGTCGATTTTGGCCATAATTTATCATTTATGCTCCGTTTAAAAATTTTTTCTAGAAAATATTTTCTTCTAGTGTTTGGGAGACGAAAAATATGTAGTCACTAAAAAATATTTTTTTATTAATAAAAAATTTCCTTTTAAGATCGAAGAAAATGATATCTTTTTTCAGTAAGGAAAATCATTTCCCCTCTGTCCCCGCATCTCCTTCGCGTATGTGTGAAAGGAAAATCGAAGAAAATCTTCCCCCCTCTCTCTCCTCTTCCTCCCTCCTTGTAGCTTGAGGCGGCAAAGTAAGCACTCACCAAATCTAGCAAGGCCGAGCCTTGCGACCTCGCCAATGGTGAGCTAGCAAATCTGGCGAGGCTTAGGCTCGCCTCGCCGGCCTCGAGCGAGGAGGTGGGGTTTTGGAGGGTGAGAGGGAGAGAAAGGAGGCAATCGAGGCAAGGAGGAAGAGGCGATGAGAAGCCACCATTGTTGACGCTGAAGATGCTGGCCCTTGAGAAAACTTGAAGAGGAGCAACTTTGGACCGAGGGAATCGAAGCTTTATCTTTTCCGCTCATAGCATTGCTCTTATCCAACAGATGAGAGGCGAATTGCGACGGTAACTCGGTGGGGGTGGTTGCGGCGGCGGACGAGGACGAGACTATGTCACGGCTTGGCTGGGATTGTGGTTGGGGTTTGGTGTGGGTTTGGATCTCAGTTTGGTCACTCATAAGTTTGGGCTTGAGGTCAAACCAGTAACAGTAAACGAGTGAAGCCCGATTGAAGACGAGATGAGGCATCGCCGGAATCTCTAGCGAGGTTAGCGAGGCAAGAGCATGCAGGCCTCGGTTGAGCTCGAAGCTCGCCGATTTGGCGAGCCCTGAGATCGCCGTGACCGGCCGCCTCAAGCTCGTTGAGCCAAGTCATGGCCAATCCGTAGGGTGGCTGAAGGAAGGAGGACGGAGCGGTGGCTGGAAGAAGGAGTGGCGGCAGGAGGGAGGAGGAGGAAAAATAAATAAAAAAAAAACAAGAAAGAGAGATAAAAGTAAATTATTAGAAATTCAATTTTTTCAAAAAATGAAAAATGAAAATAAAAACAGAAAAAATTAAAATCATTAAAAAGAGTTCACGGAGGAATCTGATTTTTTGTATTGAATGATGAAAAAAAATTCGGATCTTTTTCATAATTTAGCTAAACATTAAAAAACATTGTCATATTCTTCAAAAATAACTTTACAAAAAATATTTTCCGAAAGCGTATCATTTTTCACGAGACAAATGGAGTCTTAAGCTCGACCACATCATGCCCAATCAATACCCAACTCAAAGTTGGATTAACTAGATTTGTTCGAGCTCGAACTAGGCTCAAATGAATTTGGCTCAAACTTAATTC
>JAGVVM010002835.1:0-81021 GCA_019149425.1 Psidium friedrichsthalianum
ATTCTTTACCACGTAAAAAGCAAAGAGCCGTTTGAAAAGACATAACGTGGGAGAGCTGAAGACGTATGATCCAATTTAGCAGCTGATACAAAACGGAGAAATCCTAAAGTTATAGAGGCCAAGACCAAGTGCCAAGTAGTTGGGGGACCAACGATAGCCCCCATGTTGGACATTGGTTGTTGCTTCTGTAACAACATTAACTCCTATATTTCAAGAAGCATTTTTATAAGGTTACGGACATTCTGATCACGGATTAAGCGAAATTCGTGTGCCAATCAAACATTTCTTACCTGACAAATTCGATAATAAAAGGGCCCGAACTGTCAAAGAGTCCAAGGTTGAGGAATGCGTTTTTCGACCAAAAAACAAAAAAACTCATTCCTTTCATGGGAAGAGACCAAAGCCTTAGTGTGAGACATTTTGAAACGGGTTTGGGCGGGGGCCGTTAGGGGTCCCTCTTGGGCCTTTGTTGCCGATCTGGACCACAATAATAATACATTCACTTATGCCCTTTAAAAACCATTTTCCACAAAGGAATTGTACCATTTCCAGAAAGAAAAAGAGCTCTCCCACAACCACATGAATCATCGAAATGGACAATTACCACTCAATGTCCCATCTCCAACCCTAATGAATGAAAAGATTTGAGTAACGTCGCTGAGCTTCTACTATTATGACCCAGGTCGACTGTATATTGATGATCAATTTAATTTTGCCCAACCGCTAATTCGGTGACGGGCTCAAGTGAAATTTATGGAGACCCAGACTAAAGAGATTGTACAATCGGGAAAGTACAAACAGACTCCAGGTATGACTGTGGGATGTACCAGGAAAAAAAAAGAATCCCATCTTATGAGGATGCATGTTGAGCAACTGCAAAATGACACTTATTGGGGGGGGGACTGTATGCTTTAGCAGTCTAGCAGCAAGATGTTTCATGTGGATATAATGCTAGCTGTAAGGAGCACACTCTTGAAATTTAACCAGACCATTTTCTTTTTGCCCTCCAACCAATACTCATCTAAAAAAAAGCCTTTTGTGAAGAGACATTCCAAAGAAAGTGCACCCATCGACCATCCAAGAAATTGGAAAGGCTAACTGGTGAGCGCATTACCAACTGGAGATTAAGGACAATATAACTAAGGGGGGGAGGGGGGGATCTGAAAAGAATATTGTGTTTCTTTAGGATGGGATTTGTCCCTACTATAACAAAAGATGCCTGGCATCTCTGAGAGTGCAGAATTCGCAATAAAAGAGCCCCAGACTGGTCCTTCAACATTTTATAATTGGAACCAAGATAGGTGAATGTCCGACCATAGGTAAGCGGTAAGAAACGAAGAAAAGGAGGAAAAAGAAGGGTAATCATGTTAATAATCAATACCAAACTCAACCCAAAGAACACTGTGTGACTATTTTTACCGACATGCCAAAATCGTAAATAGTCGTCTAGATCTAATAACTAAATCTACAGTTAAATCAATACAGTGCCGATCTAGAATCCTCAAACAGGGAAAAGGAAGAAACTAACAAGGATTTTATAGCACGCCCCACAAAACATTTCAAAAACAGAGGAATTAGAGCAGGAAAAAAATTCTACAAAATCTGGTTTTTTTTAGAAGGAATTCGGAAATTTTAAACAATCAAGGACCTATGTGTCTTCAGCAGACTGTCCCCCATCACAATCCTCTACATACAAACCCCCTCATCAACATGTC
The DNA here is from genome assembly GCA_019149425.1 of Psidium friedrichsthalianum. Lineage (NCBI taxonomy): Eukaryota > Viridiplantae > Streptophyta > Magnoliopsida > Myrtales > Myrtaceae > Psidium > Psidium friedrichsthalianum. The sequence goes on from JAGVVM010002835.1 coordinate 1,716, forward strand.
CTATGATCCAAAACCAAATCTCGATTTTTCCCTAATGCCGGCTTGTGCCGACACCGGAAAATCCGACCCGCAATCAATGCCCAAACCTGAGAAGTACATTTGCCATGTATCTTTATATTCCCATGTATGGCAACCGAACGACAAACACAGGTCTACTCAGCCCTAAACTGGGGGAGGGGGAACATCTGCATTTTGAAGTTACAAATCACTGAATGAATTTCATTTTGTAAGTCTCTAGGGGGGGGTGGTAGAATCAGATGGGACAGGGGCTATTTTCTTTGGGGGGGCTCGGGGGGAGGGGACGGTGACACCTGAAACTCATAATTAACTTTGGGCGTTAATTGTTACTACAACAGCAGCATCAATGTTTCGCTACCAATTCCCTTGACAAAGATTATTTAAAGACAACTTAGAGAGGTTAAAGCTGCAGAACCTGGGTCTTATAGCCCGGAGACTCTTGACAATATACAAATGTGGAACATCAGGTGGTGCCTGAATTTTAACATTTGTCCTAGTTCGTCCCTATCCCTAGAAAAAGGTGGGCCGAAAACCCCACCCCCATTGACTTTTTCCTTATAAAGCTACACTAAAATGCATAGTTGAAGAAATGAAATGGCTGTTAATTTGTATCACTAGTTTCGTGAAACTACACGACACGAGAGAGATGAAAGAAAGAAAGCAAAAATCAAGCTTTCCAGCGTGTGCTGTTTTCGACACTGTCACACAAGCGAGCTTGTCCATATCTGTAAATAAGGTCTTACTTCTTTGCTCTGACATGTTTAATGAACTCCCGACCATGCTGCTACACCATCTGCCAAAACATTGACAAAGAAAAAATAAACGATTATAGTCAGAGCCTTCAAAACATCCTACTGCATGATCCGAACCGAAAGAGCTTCGAGACTGGTCTATACAAAAAGGGATAAAGAGCCAAAGAAACCCAAGAAAATAAAAAAGTGATAATGGCCCCCCAAATGTAAAAAAAAAATAATACGGAATGAAGAAGAACTGCACACGTTCGGAGCAATAAACAACTGCTGGTACCATAACTAAAGGCTTAGCTTAAAATGGGCGTATGTTTTGTTCCATACGAGGAGAGAGAACAATAAAAAAGGAGGGAATAGGAGAGTTGGCCGAGCAACAGAATTACCCTTAGGTATAGATTGGTTATTGGGGGAAAATGAAGAAAGAAAGGGGAGCGATATTTAATAGGGTATTCAGCGAAAAAACCAAGACTAAAATGGAATGAAAAGAATTCATATCCCTGAGGTGGAGTTTTTGAGGGGGGACGGGTTCTACGATGTACAGTTCTGACACGTTGCAAATCGGTCAGCTCAGGTCAAGATCTCAGAGGCGAGTGAAGGAGGGAGAGGAAGAAGGACGCGGGAGAGAAGGAAGCGAACGACAGGTCCTCTACACAAACGGACCATACGAAAAACTGGTTCGAGTTGACTTGTAGGGGGGGGGGGGGGGGGGGTGTGCTAATGCTAACTTTGACTCTACTACTTAGCAGCAAGAAGCTCACTAATCCTTTGCTTCCCCTTTGATTACAACAGTTTCCAACGTTCGCAGAGACAACCCTATTCTTTACCCAACCTTTTTAACACGGAGACGTAGATAAAAACACATCAGGAATGTCCATGAAGGGAGTCGTTTCATAGCTTTGCAGAAAGGAACGGGGTGGGGGCGGCGCGAGAGGCCTAACGGGAAGAAAGCAGAAATCAGGAAAGAACAGAGGGAGGTAACAGCAAGGGTGAGGACAGGGGGGTGCGGAAGGGGCGTGGACGAGTTTGGAAAAATCTTTAATCCAGCCATGGCAAAGATCGTCCATTGATTTTCTTCCCTTCTTCTCTTCAATGGCTTACTCTAACAAGAACGACGACCGTTTTCCTAATCCCGCACCCCTCTACACCCCCCACCTCCCACAACCCACTCTTTTTTCTCCTTGAATTCTTCTCAAACGACAAACCCCCACCAAACCACCCCCCCCCAAAACAACCCTCACATAAATCATCATCTCATCTCAATCCCACGCATTTTGTCCATTTTTTCTTACATGCTCATCAAAACGAAAAACGACCCATTTCTCTGTCTCGCCATCTCTAAAAACGCATTCCTCAACTGAAACTATGTTGACACCCCATGAACGAAGACGCTTCCTCTCTCGAAATCCCTCTCAATCGCAAATAAGCCCACTTCCAAGACTCTTGTGTCTTCTCCTTTACCTCAACACCACGAACTCACTCTATTTTTGCTCTGCGTGATCTACAGATCAAAATCAACCATCAAACAGAAGACTAAATGCCACAAGGGGGAAAAGGCAAGGCGTGGAGGGGAAAAACATGGAAAAAAAAAAAAGGGGGGGGGGGGGGGGGGGCGGAGAAAAAAAATAAAATAACTGTTAGGGTAACGGTAACAAAAAAATTTAAAGAGAGAGGGAGAAGCAAAATAAGAAGAAAAACAAATGGAAAAGAGAGGAAAAGAGGGGGGGGGGGAGGAAGGGGGGGGGACAAATAAAAAAAAGAAAAAACCGGACACAAAAAAAAAACAAAAAAAAAGATAACAAAAGGGAAAAAATTAGTGGCTTAGACCTGCTCAGACGGAATCTGTTGGACTTCGCAGTAATACCACAACCATGGAAAAAAAAAAAAATGACCTTCGTCTTTGGCTTGTACTGTTGGATACAAAATGGGCTCGCGTTCTAAGTCTCGTCTCCCAATTAAGCGAATTCCAAAATTCGCAATGAGTAGAAGCCGTAGAAGCTGCCACATTTTGTATCAACAAAGCCCAAGCGCAAGGTCATTTGTTTTTTTTTCCCAGTTGTTACTTTGCGAAGAAATCCAACAAAAGTCCGTCGAGCACTAAAGCACTAATTTTTTCCCATCCACGCCTTCGCCTTTTCCCGATGCATTTAAGTCTCTGTTTGAGGGAGAGAGAATCAACAGCGAGCAAAAATAGTGAGTGGGTGAGTAAAGGAGAAGAAGAAGCAGGGGCTCGGGGAGAGATGGAGAGAGGGAAGCGTCCTTCGTTCATGGGTTCCGGGGCGACAAGTTTCAGAGAGGAAGCTTTTTAGAGAAGAGACAGAGAAAGGTCGTCGTTTGATGAAGCATGTAAAGAAAAAGACAAAATGGAGAGGAGAGAGAGGGGGGGGGGGGGGGGGGAGGGGGGGGGTTGTCGTTTGATGAAGCATTCAAAGAAAAAAAGGAGAAAACGGTCGTCGTTCTTGTAGAGTAAGCATTCAGAGAGAAGTGGAGAGAATCAATGACGTTCTTTGCCATGTTGGATAAAGATTTTCCAACGTCCAAACGAAAAATTAAGCAAAAAGCAAATTGCTGGAACAAGCGTTTTTCGAGTGAATGATTTTATAACGTTGTGACTCTCGAGTGAATGAAAAATAAGTTAATTCGCAAATGAACGCCTTTCATGACATTCCTGATGTTTTTATCCTACGCTCTCCGTGTTAAAAGGTGGAAGAAAGGGGCGAAACGTTGGAACGTGTAATCAAAGGGGAGCAACGGATTAGTGAGCTTGCCCCAAAGAGTAGACGTCAAAGTAGCATAGCAACTACAAGTCAACTCGACCAGTTTTCGTATGGTCCGTTTGGTAGGACCTGTCGTTCGCTCCTCTCTCCCTCCCTCCCTCCCTCCCTCACTCGCCGAGACTGACTGAGTCTGCCGATTTGCAAAGTGTCAAGAAATGGACATCGAGAAACCCGTCAAAACCCACCTCAGGATATGAATTTCTTTTCATTCCTTTATTCTTGAGAAACTATTAAATATCGCTCCCTTCTTCTTCCCCCATAACCCACTAACCAGTAATTGCTCTGCCACTCTCAATTCTCTTCCTTATTGTTCTCTCTCTCGATGGACAAACAAACGCCGCCATAAGCAAGCCAGGACCAGCAGTTGTTGCTCCGACGGTGAGTTCTCTTCCTTCCGTCTTATTTTTTTCCCTGCCATTCTCACTTTTTCTTCTTGGTGTCTTCTTTGGCTCTTTACCTTTCTGTATACAGCTCCGAGCTCTTTCTGTTCGGATTCATGCATAGATGTTTGAAGGCTCTGACTATAATCGTTTATTTTTCCTTGTCAATGTTTTGGCAGAGGTGAGCAGCATTGAGTGGGAGTTCATAAACATGTCAGAGCAAGAAGAAGACCTTATTTACAGAATGTACAAGCTCGTCGGTGACAGGTAAACAGCACAGCTGAAGCTTGATTTTGCTTTCTTTCTTCATCTCTCTCGTGTCGTGTAGTTTCACGAAACTAGTGATTAAATAACAGCCATTTTCATTTCTTCAACTTGCATTATTAGTGTAGCTTTAAAGGAAAGCAATGGGGTTTTCCTTTTCTGGGAAGACGATAGGACAAAGTAAAGTCAGGCCCACCTGATGTTCCACATTGTATATTGTCAAGAGTCTCGTGGCAAGCCAGGTTCTGCAGTGTCTTTCAACATGTCAAGGAACTTGAAGCGAAACATTGAGCGCCTGTTAGAACATAAGCCCAAGTAAATGATGTTTCAGGTCACCGTTTAAGAAATAGCCCTGCCCATCGATTAATAGAGACTACAAATGCTAATCATTCAGTGATTTGACTTCAATGCAGAGTTAGTTTAGGGCTGAGTAGACCTTGTTTGTCTTTTCGGTTGCTTATTACATGGGAATAAAAGAAATGGCAATGTACTTCTCAGGTGGGCATTGATTGCGGGTCGGATTCCGGGTCGGAAAGCGGAGGAAATCGAGAGGTTTGGATCATGAGACATGGAGAGGGGTTTGCTGAGAGGAGGAGACAGCTGCGAAGACACAAGTCCTGATGTTAAATTCCGAATTCCTTCTAAAAACACCAGATTTTTAGAATTTTTTCCCCTGCTCAATCCTCTGTTTTTGAAATTTTGGGGCGTGCTAAAATCTGTAGTTTCTCTCCTTTCCCTAGGATTAGATCGGATTAGATTAGATTAGATTAGATTAGACGAGATTTAGATTGGATGTGTAAAACGTCACAAGGTTCTTGGGATTGGATGAAACTGAAAGCACCTATGGCTGTGACATACCCATTTGGCCAATTTATAAATGTGACGGACCATTTGGGCTCTATGCGAATTTGCACTCTCAGAAGAGACAGGAGTAGGGACAAAATCCATCCTAAAGAAACAAATATTCTTTTCAGATTATTTAATGCTCATCTCAGTTGGTAAGTGGTCCACCAGTTAGCCTTTCAATTCTGGATGGTCGATGGGTCACTTTCTTGAATCTCTCACAAAAGGGAGAGTTGGAGGAAAAAGAAATGGTTCTGGTTAAATTCAAGATGTTCTGCTCCCTACGGCTATGCATTAACCACATGAAACATCTGCTGCTAGACTGCTAAAGCATACAGTAATACAGTCATTTTGCAGTTGCCCACATGCATCCTCATAAGATGGACTTCTTTTTTTTCCTGGTTCCACAGTCATACCTCGAGTGTTTTCTTTTCCCGATGAAATCTCTTAGTCTGGGCTCCCAAAATTTCATCTTGAGCCCGTCACCAATTAGCGTGGCAAATTAAATCGATCATCACTATACAGTCGAGGCAAATAGTAGAAGCTCAGCGACGTTACTCAAATCTTTCCATTCTATCTATGGGTTGGAGATGGGACATTGAAGTTGGTAACTTGTCATTGAGATCTCAGTGGTTTGGGAGAGCCATCTTTTTTCTTTCTGAAATGGTACATATATCCTTTGTGGAAAAGGGCAAAGTTGAAGATGATACTGGTCAGATCGGCAAAGGCCCAAGAGGACCTAACAGGCCCCCGCCCAACACACGTTCAAAATGTCTCACACAAGGCTGTCTCTTCCCAAAGAATGAGTTTGGTCGAAAACGCATTCCTTCAACTTGACCTTTGACAGTTCGGGCCTTTTAATTATCGAATGTCAGGTTAAGAAATGTTTGATTGGCACACGAATTTCGCATCCGTGATCAGACTCCGTAACCTTAAAATGCTTGCAATCTGGTTAATGTTGTTTACAGAAGCAAAACCTGTCCAACAGGGGCTACGTTGGTCCAAACGGCACTGGGGCCTCAACTAGGATCCTTTTGTATCAGCTGCTAAATGGATCATACGTCTTTAGCTTCACGTTAAGTCTTTCAACGGCTCTTTGTTTTTTACGTGGTAAAGACATATCAGAGCCTGCTCAAAATGCAACGCTCGCCAGCGATAGGTCTACGACGTTGGCATATTTGATGACGTGACACATGAGCTGGACACGTGGGTCCACGTGGGGCCCACATGATCCAAAGTTTGATGGTGGTAAAGGCCAGATCACGGGGGAGCCTGTGGCTTGATATCGCCAAAGGAAGGTAGAGACAGAGGAGAATGTTGTCATGAGATCAAGGCCCAATCAAGCGAAGGGCCCAACTAAAAGGGACGCAAGAGCTCCAAGCTATCAACCTTAAATTTCCTATTTGCAAATAGGAAGCTGATGCTGAAAGCGCTGGAAAACACAAACAGTGCCTGAAATTGATCGAGAGAGAGAGAGAGAGAGAGAGAGAGAGTGAGGAGGAAGATGATACACCGGAAATGGAGTCTTCTGACTGGTCCCGGTGCTATTCTCGGTGGCATCGTGGCCGCTGTCGTCGTCGCCAACTACATCTTCCTAGGGGTAATCATCTCTCTCTCTCTCCCCCCTTAATTTCAGCAACAAAAAAAAAAAGGTTTTTTCTTTGTTCGTTTTCTAGCTGCATCGATGCGCGCGCCTGCCGCCGGATTCTCTGGCTTATCGCTTTGAATTGCTGAGCTTTATGCGGGTGGCGATGTTGGATCTGTTTTTTTTGGCGGATGGCGATTGGGGGGAAACAATGTTAAACTTTGGATGCCTGCACTGACGAGTTCATTGGTATATCGAGCCTGTGTTACGAAATCCTTCTAAGTCGCTTTTCACTTAAGCGCTGTGCGCATCACGTGAGCTGACAACGGGTCGATGATATGTTTCTAACTGAATCAGATAGAATGATTTGGCGTATATTTCTTTTGTACTGTCCGTATGTCTGGTGCTTGCTTGTTCTTCAATACTATAGAAATTGTTGACTGGAAGTCTGTTTTGGTTTCAAAGCTTCATACCTGATTTTACTGGGTTGAAATCACTGGAAATGTACTCGTGAAGGTATAGGTAGCCTGGGAATTCAGTAATGGGAACATTTCATATACTTATAAAAGGTCTTCTAATATATTAGTTGGGTGGTGGTTTTAGAATTATATACTAGGAAAATTCGTTGTTTCATGCCACAGTCCTGTGTTTTCTTGGCGTAAGTAGTTGTCCGTAATCCTGACAGAACTCTTTCTGGATTGCTATCTGGTGGAAGAGGAAGACCAATAGGACTGATGCTCGAAAGAAAGGGATGTTAGGGAGACAGATGAACTTGTAGGATGAAACTGAAAGGCCTACTTTTTTGTTGTGATATTCATGAGAATCCAGTGTTGTCAGATAGACATGGCGCAAGATGGATGTGAGAGAGATATAAGTATATTGTGTGAATTCTTGGAATTTCGTTTTGTCCGGTCTCTATTGTTTGTTCATATTTTTGCATTGTCAATTATACAGCAAGTCGTATTGCCACATCATCTATTAGAACACATGTTCTTGGTACATGTACATAACCCATTTAATTTTGACTTCGGCTCGTCTGTTATTATAGGTGGCGATGTGATCTAACTTGCCAAGGCTTTTAAGCTAGAATAGGAAGTACATTGTATATGCTTGTGTCATGGGCCGACACTTGAGGGTCGATCCATGCAACAACTTAGGTTGGATGATTCTACCCAGATCGTAGAGAGAGAGTGTGTGTTTTAGAGAGAGAAGGTATGGGAGAAGAATGCTTTTGTTTTTCTTCTTGGATCCTCTCTTGGATGATCAAATGAGGGAGAGGACACCTTTTTATATAGTAGAGAGCGTCAGACTACAGCCGTTAACCGTATCTCGAACTAATGGCTAATATTGCATCTTCCCATCTAACTAACCATTGCATTAAATAAGAAAGTTCTAGAGTACGGGACAATTGTCGTCTCGCCCGTCCCGGAGAATATTCTAGAAAGCATTAGACGACCCCAAGAAAACCCTAGAGGTGAAGACACTTCAAGTCTTGATGTTTTTCTCAGCCATATGCACGACCAGTTGGCTCACGGAAACCTCGGTCCATGACACTCGCCAGTGACCTTCCACTTAAACACTCATTGAAAATTTGAGAAAGAGAAGTTGCAGCAACCATTTTAGGGTGCGGTTCACTTCAGTCAGTTCATCAAGTAATTTTTATGCCGTCCCTTATCTAATGTATCTCTGGCTAAGCATGCAATTGAGTCAGTGTCATTTTTTGTCTCGTATGTTCTTGATGTCCTTACCTGCTTTTTACCTCCTTGTATTTATAGGATCCATTCCGTAAGCCAGAGCCAAGGAAGGAGGACTCACCATCATCTACCAAGTGAACATGGTGATCTGTAAGCAATCTTCTTTTCCTAAGTTTTGGTCATTGCCTCTGTTGGATTTTTGCTCGGACATGCCAATAACTTGGAATCTCTTATCAGAGCTCAAGTGAACGTGAGGTCCATGTTTGGGCTGGGTTTTGAGCGTTCTTGAACCTTAAGATGGAAACAGAAAGTTGAATGTTGAAATATTAGTTTCGAGAACATTGTTCAACCCAATGTACCTGGCCATTCTCTTTTGTTGTATGCTGCTGTCACATTTTCTGCTTGACTGCCAAAAATAAGGTTGTTCTGAATTTGGCCAGTGAACACGGTGGCTAATGCAAATGTTCCCATTGGTGGCAGAAGGTAATGAATTGTGATGCTGATATTTCTGAATTAGTGATTTAGAGCTTCAATATTTATGTTACTTGTTAGCGAACTTAAGACCGGTTTTTGTACAATGTTAAACCATGCTTCGCCAGTTGTGATCAAAGGCGAACAAAACATCTTTTTTTATTATAGCGAGATTGACCATATCCAATAAAACAAAGGAAATACCGAGAACCGTAACTAAACGTATTTTGGACCTAACTCCATTTTGGACCAAGTTAAAATGAAGTCGATGATCTACGTGACAAGTCTCCAAGCACAAGCCCGGTCTTTCACTAAATACACTTTGAACACCACTCTGCCAACTTCCCCATAAGAGATGGATTCCTCGGGCTAGCTAAGAACTAGAACTAGTTTCACTACACAAACTGCAAAAAGCACTCCGACCCCAAAGGTATTACAATCAGGTTAGACTAGTTTCACACGGAAAATGGCTGAATCCCATCATCGGGTCCACAGCGCAAAAAGCTCGGTGATTTGCTTGCTGAACAGTCTTCTTGAAGGTTGTTTTCAGGACAATCCTATATATAGCAAGTGAAGGAGAATCATTTGCCTATAGGATACTTATAGCTTTATAGTGTCGCTAAATGTTACGATGTAGTTCGTTGATCCGTCAATTGGTGAATTACCTCTGGAACATGAGAACAATTTCAAAGCAGAACTAAGTATTTTCTCCATTTATAGACAGGGAGTGATCTAAAAACCTCTACACGGTCTCCCACATACAGTATAATTTGTGTCACCAAGTGACTTGAAAAGAAGGCTGCTCTGCCACGGCCAAAGATGGAGTAAGTGAATGAACTCCGACAAGCAATCTTCCTTAAAGCAAGACCATCCTGTACCACCCTCAAAAACAATTCAAGAATTGAAGAATGGATGAGAAAGAAGTATTCGTAATTGATCCCTTTACAAGCTTCATCCCAACAGATCAAACTGGGATGACACTGCTACAACCTTTTCTCCGTATCCTCGGAGATTGAAGCCATCTCTTCCAAACAATTTATACCGCCAAAGATCCATGTCAATGAAGATTTCCTTTGGAAAGATTCACCAGCATTTCCATTACCAGGTCATTCCAAGAATCAATTGGCCCTGGCAAGCACCAATGCAAGCAATCATTCTGGACCTTGGCATTATTGTCTTGAGCAAATGGTTGGAATTGCCGATATGGACCTGGGTGTGCATCAGGCCGCAGCAGCGACATCTGTGTTGTGTCGAGTAATGCCAAAGTGACCCCTTTCTGGGATCCCATTTCCACAGCCTTCTCGACTTCCTCCAATTCGATGTCGCGCATGATTGTGTCCACATCCTTCAGGTCCACCTCTCCGCCTTTGAATGGAATGGTTCTATTGCAAGTCCCCCCACTAAACCATTCCCCATTCTCAAAATGATCCGGGGTGGTGGTTCTAAAGAAAACAAATGCCCGATGTTCAGAATTAGTGACAAAGTTCAGAACTAACTGAAGAGCTTTTCTGTATGCATAATGGAAACCTAGCTCTGTCAAGTTCTTTCCAGGGCAGTAGTGACATCCCATGACCGTATCTTTTTCATGGTAGATGGCAGTTTTCAGAAACCACTTGCCACCGGCAATCACGGCATAATTGTAATTCTTGTACTGCTCAGTCCATTTCTTGTCAAGTTTGTCGAGATGAAGCTGGATTTCTGATGAGGACACTCCGTTTAGATCTTCAAATATATCTGCTTTAACGAGGAAAGGAGTCCATATGACCGCGAGAGTGAAGTTGTGAGCTGGAAAATACCATCTTTTTGATCTGTACTCTTTGTCATGGTAGACCTCAATGGCTTCCTCAGCCTGCACAACATGATCATATTATAAAGATTGGAAAACATTGATCTGAGGAAACAATTGGGGAGAACTGGATTTTTTTATGTCGTGGCTATTATAGGTCCAATTGATACTACGTGGAAGAATCTTATAAATGTGCAACCTGATTTACAAGAATGGGGTCTACCATCAGTGCTTCAGTGAAACATCTGACCATTTTATCAGGTTTCTTCTTGATACGTGCATTGGAAGTCTGTCGTGGAAATACCCCAATACCAAAAAGCAGATACTTGCGACAACAAACCAACTTGAAGGATATGCTTGAGTAGAAACATCGAATCCAACACGAAGGTCAAACCTGCTCTATTCATACGGGATTGGAAAACCTTGTCTCAATTGGATAAGATCCACACTCACGATAATTTAAAGCAACCTTTCGTTGCCTGATGGATGCCACACATACAACTGAATATGTGCACTAAAAACTAAAGAACTAGCATTACCATATGGCTATTTTATTTTCGGTCACGACATGGAAATTTCATTTAAAGACCTAATTAGAACTAACAGGTCTTCCAGTTGTCATGGAAAATTGCAACAAAACGTCACGAATTATCGTGCAAGGAGGTGATTATGAAAAGAACAAAGAATCGACTCCCCAGAATGGCCGTGGGTAAACCAGCCAGCTGGGAAAAAGACTTGCTAGCCTCTTCAAAAGCAGTAGTTCCACCAAAAAAGTTGCATGTGTCCACCACAGAAAATGAGCTCTCGAAACACCCATTTGTAAGTGATGCGACGTCAAGAAATTAAACCAATTCTGACATCAAACCAAAATAATTGTGTAGCCAAAGTCGGCCAGACGGTCTACCAAATTATATCCTGCTCCACATATAATCTGCAGAAAAGAGTCCTAGAGGAACAACGAAAAGAGTACAAGACAATTCTTATCATGAAATTCCACGTGAATAACTCATGATCTTCCGCTCACTTGTGCATTCATGGGTAATATGAAGCAAATAATTCTGTGACGGCACTCCAGATGAACATTTATAGACTGTTCCAAACAATTTCTTTCCCCGTTGGTTTAACGTTGATTGGCCAGAAGCTTATAGGACGTGACAGGACAATTGTGGCAGTAGCTATTGTGAGGCTGATGCCGAGATCACATACCTGAGAGAGGATGCAGAGCAATGACTGAACATGGTTACGAGAGATAGAATCGCCTATAAACGCCCATGACTTATCCTTCATCGTGTCAAGAAATTTCTTAGGATCAAACTTGGGCAACTCGCAGTCCCGGGGAGTCCACCTCCAGTGGAGGTAACCAGAATCAGGACGTCCATTTTTCATACAATTTTGATGACCTTCAATCGCGTGGCAACTCTCATTGGTGTACAAGGGACCGGATGGGTCAGGTACCCATTCTCCAACAAAGATATCACAAGTTTCTGCCAAAGTTGGGCCAAAGAGCAATTAAAAATACAACACAGCACTACCATCGCATTCACGATCAATTCATGCAAAAGATAAATCAAGTATGATTACTCTATGCATGGTGCATTATACATAGCGGCGCAGTAAAATCAGAATATTCGTATTCTCGGGAAATTTTGAGATTTATCTTGATTGCATCCAAAGACAGAGTAACCTCCATAACAGATTGTAGAGGACCGATTTTCATCTATCAAAGATGAATACTCACACACACAAGTAAATTTTATTCCAAACAAGATCCTGAGAAAAATTCCAAGTTCGAACCACGTATTATTTCCTTATTGAAGAAGGAGTTAACAAAACAGAGGAGAGAGATATACTTCCATGAAAATCAGCAATGCAGTTCCAAAGTAGGATCAGTATGCAAAGCAGAGTGTCACACGTAATTTAATCTTTTTCCGACCAATTCATAAAACTCAAGTAAGAGAAAGCCAACTTAATGTGAACATACACAACCCCAAAATGAAAAATAAAAGCAGGTGTCGTATAATGAGCTCCTTGATCCAGCGTTTATAGCCGAATACTTCGGAATAGCCCAAGACTTTGCTAGCCCAGAGTCATCTAATATGAACGCATCATTCACAGCCAATTGTGGAAAACTTTGAAAGACAAACCAAATAAAGCAGAAAACGCGTCAAGTAAAGAACTTCACAAACAAAAAGGAAATCACTTTTCTCATTGCATTCGCAATGCATTTTGTCATTCTTGCAAGCCTTGTATCACAGAACATGCATAGCAAGAACAAAGAAATCCACCCACCTGTCCGATTGGTCAGGGCCTCGTTATTGGACGTGAAAGTAGCGGAAGAATCACCGTCGTCCGCCTTTGGAATAGGCGGAGAGGCAAGAGGCGATTCAGTTTCAGTTATTGATTCTGAGACCGGTGGCTCCTGAACGACCGACGACGACAGCCTGATGGAATCGGAGACGAAGAGGCGAAAAGCGAGACCTAACAAAAGAAATGACAGAGCGAACTTGGCAAAGACGTAATTTTGCTTGTAGAGGGATGATGGGTTGATTTCAGACCTCATTTCCCTCACCTCGCCGTGCCCAAGAAGGATCGAGAAGGTTTGAGAGAGAGAGAGAGATTGCTGATTACTGATTACTGATTGAAGTTGTGAGCAAGCTTTTCGCAACAACCCGAGTGGTGGCATTTAACCTGGAACAGCTTAATCATGAGAGAGAGAGAGAGAGAGAGAGAGGCGACGTGTCATGTCGCCTTTTCCCTCTTCTTCTGAGAAAGCTATTACTGCACATAACAACTGTCGAACACAGAATTAGAAAGACATGCATTGAAGTTCAGACAACACTAACAGAGGGAGGAAAAAAAGAAAGAAGATGACCCAAAAAAAAAAAAAACAGTAGGCATGTAATGGCATAACCAAGTTGCAGCATGGGAAGAGGTTAAGAAATTGAATGCATGAAGGAGGAAGATGGCAGCATGAGAGCACCATCCAAATCCATGTTAGATAAGGAGGAAGTGGGTACAATTGAATTGAATACTGCACTTTGAAACTTTTTTAGTAATAAAGGAGGAGGAAAGAGTAACAATTGAATAATGGGTTCTCTGTTTTTGTTCATGTAGGATTGACAAAGAATGAATGTCACTATCGCAACTGGTTGAACTTGGATATCAATTCTAACTGATGATAATAATTTTCATTTTTTTTTTTGGGTGGTCAAATAACATGCTTTGATTTGAAGAAAGGCATAATAGGAATTTAGATCTATGAAGGCTTCATAATGAGTGGAGAGACTATGCACAGCTGGCAGGGAAACATCAACGACAAATGTAAAGCTTGGCAACGTCAGACAGAGAAAAGTGGTCCTGTCAGGACCCCCCACCTTCCTCCCCCTGCTCCCCCCCTCCCTTCCTCTTCTTCCCCTTCTCTCTCCCTCCCCCCCCCCCCCCCCCCCCCCCCCCAAAACAACCCGTACTCCTCTCTTTCATCTTCTTGGAAGGATGGCTCAGTCAGCCCCAGCCAGTCCCCCAGATTTTTCCTTTAGGCCAAATAGCCTTTGGCTTTTCTCTTTCTTATTCTCCTCCTCAAGCAACAATTTTTATGCCAGTTATTACGAATTCAAACGAATCAAACCGTGACATCCATGACAGGTTCAATTTGATTTGACTTGGCTTTTCACATCGAACTGCGAATCTCCTCAGTTGCTTACCACTTGCTATAACTCTTTGTTAATTTCAGTAGGTGTAACATGTTTACTTTCCTTAATGAATCGATTTACAACTCTGGAAGAGGTGAACAAAGGGGGAGTGGCACAATGATTTTTCTGAAGCTGACCAACCAAAATGAAGCCGTTTTCTAACTTCTGGCCATCCTTCTTTTGAATGTTAACGTTAACACTTTTGCAATTCGTTTCTGTCATGTCATCCCACTAGAATGTGTTTCTTTCTTGGATAGATTAAACCATACCAACACTGTGAACACCCAGTTTTGAGGATTCCAGAACGGATTTCCCTCAGAGACAGTAGTGCTGCAACTGATATAACTGCAACAGGTACAATCTCTTTCTCTCCACAGACAAAGGTATTTTGGCAATTTGGATTTGGCAGCACTCGCTGACGCACGAGCTGATAAGTCGAAGCCCACTCTCTACAACACTGATTTTCTTATGGCCCAGTGCGAAAAAAGTACGAGTTCAGAGATCCACACTTCATGTGGGGTTGAACTTGTCCTCCTTTTTTCTCATGAAGGGCCAGGCCATTGGTACACCAGCGCATGGCTTTCTGCTCTTGTACTGAACAGGCCAATTAGTGGCCCAATCTCCTTAGAAGTACGAGCCAGCTCGCCACCCCAAAAACTCAGTACTTGGATTATAGTCAACGTCCCATGGAAACGTAAAACGCAAACTGCATATTACATCTTTTACGTTGCATTTTGCTGCAGGTGTCACATTCATAGTAACCACTGTGCAGACCGGCAAGAGCATGAGATCAAGGGCAAACGCAAAGAAAAAGACCTTGAATTCAAGCACAATACATATGGAATTACAATAGTACATGATATACAGTGCAACTATTAAGTAAAGCAGTAGAAATAAATCTCCTCATCTAAAGTCATCTCTAAATTCCATTTTAATCAACCCTTGAACTTCTAAGCTCTACAAGTAATACATGAAATACGGCGTGTCTGCAAGCAAGATAGAGGTAGAGATCTCAGGACATGCATCACATCTTCAAGTTCAAAATGAATCACACATTAAGCTTCAAACGACTACCTCCCAGATGTCATGAAAGTAAAAATGGTAAAACGAACAAGCACATTGCAAGTCTTCTTCAAGCTGAACTCCCAGTAGTCTGAATACTCGCAGGTACAACTTGATGGCATCATTGTATCACTTGGGCATTCTGAAATGCTATTATGCAAGTCAGTAAGCAGCAGCTTTTGGAGCTTTCATACCAAACCCATGCTTCACTTTCTCGATTCTGTATATCAATGAGGAAATCAAACAAGCATTAAGTTTGACAGGTGAATACCTTCATTGTGAAGGAAATGGCAGTTTCAACACAGAACAGTGCACATGATAATTTAGATGTGAACTTTACTTTCTGCTATGTCACTCCTTGCTATACAGAGATTTGAAGTAGAAATGACAAGTAGAAGGTGAAGAAATAAATGTGTCCTGGCTATATGAATAAACTAGAAAGGAGAAAAGAAAAGAGTAATTATTGCTATCAAGTTTATTCGTGGCTTTATACATCATGTCAACCACAATTTCATTAAAATTATCACCATAATTTCATTCAGACACTCTATGTGGCCAAATTCAGGCATGCACTTCATACCCTGAAACGTGACTAAATAAATTAGACTGCGAAAATCACCAACTACAGCTTACTAGCCTCACGTTGGAGCAAGTTTACCAAGGCAATCCAGCTCTTCACCAGTTTCCTCATCCAAGACTCGTCCAGAGATCTCGATGATGTATGACCTATCTTTATCAGTCGGAAGTCCTCTGGAAGCAAGTAAAGCCAAATCCTTTTCATGAAGTTCTCGACCATTAACAAAGATGCTTGTATTTCCTCCCGCACAATTCTTAGGCATAGGATAGTTAAATTCTTCAATGAATGGCTGCACAGAGAGAGAGAGAGAGAGAGCTTTTATAACATGTCCAGAAATAAGCCATTCGAAAGGGAAAATATGCATAAACACGGGAATTCATATTAAGCATTTGGTCAAATAGTTTGTATTTGCTGCCTCACCGGAATGATGCCAAGACAAGGTCCACCAACGACCCCCCAAAAACCAGCTTGATAATCATACCTGGGTTAAGTACATTAAGGAAAAAATTGTGAGGGAAATGTATATAGCTAGCAAATGTGCACAATAGATAATTCCAACACATACCAAAAATCCATCAAGAGAAGGTTGAGTTTGATTTTTTTAAAAAAAAATCTGTCTGGTCAAATCAAGTATCCCTAGCCAAAACTAATGGTTAATCTAAGCTCTAGATGGGAGCTGTATCCATACATAAAACACTTTGTGCTTCACCCTTAGGGAAAAGCATGCACAAATAACTCAATAGGCCAAAAGTCTATAGGTAGTTAAACCCTTCCGATATATGATGCAGAGACTATCTACCGACACAAGAAGAAACCGAGGCTACTTTTGGAGATCGGATAATTACCAGAAATTTCCTGGCTGTATTGGTCCGGCGAGCTTCTCAGCTTTCCTTATCAAACGATCTGATATAGGATGCCCATTTATTGAAACTTTTGCTCTGCTGCCATGCTCATCACTTTGATTTGACCTTGAAAGATCCTTGAAGCTCTTCTTGATAATGTTCATGAAAAAATGATTCGTTCCCCTTGTTACTTCTTGGTTGATCATGTTCCCTGCTTGCATCTCCAGATTCTTGTGATACCCCAGTATCGGAGCACTCATTGAATGATACTTCCATCTCAGTTGCAAGTGAAGCCTCTTGTAGGGAATTCTGCCGCAAGATAGCCTTATCTGGTAAGACCTTTTCGTGATCCAATCGACTACTGCGATTCCCCTTACCAAACCGGTTAACTACATGATTATGGGAAGACTGATCAAAATGTTTTTGTAGAGGTGAACCATGAGGTGGTGGAGACTCTGTGGCATTTATTGGCTGCTGCACCGAATCTCTTAATCCAATCAAACCATCAGGGCTATGCTCATCATCTGAGATACTAGGGGAGGTAGAATGCAGGACTTCCATCTCTTGAGAGTTAGAAAGGCTTAAGTTGTGGCATGCTGTCAATGGAGCTTGCTTTCTGTCCAATAAAGGAACTCATAACCAGAATTGTCGAAATCATCAGAAGAGAAATTGGTGCTGTCTCTGTTGACATAGCCACGGGATTGCACATAATCTTCTTCATTTTCTTGCCTCATAAGCGCTGTCTTCATAATCGGCATTAGCCTCTTTTGCTTCCATGTGAGCAGAAAAAACAAGTCTCTTTTTTACAACAGCATATGAAATTATTGAAGAACAGGCCCCGCATCGAACTTTTTGCCGCTTTTTTGTTATGAGCAGAACTTTCTTGGGAAGTTGCCAGCAATTCAAAGCAATTGTGACAAGCTATAAATGGGCAGCACCAGCTATGGGATGCAATCTACGACCCACTCCCAGCTAAAACGACCCTTGGAGGTTGGCGTTGCACAAAGCCACCCATTTCACAATTCAAGTCACTTGGCTGTCTAACATAGGACTGTGGCTTGTGAGAAATAAATGGAGGGACAGCAAACCTAGGATTGAGTGAATGATAACCTGGATCCTCATGACGATACAAACCATTATGTTGTGGAACATCAGAGAACTTCTTATTGAAGAATGCAGTGGGCGGAAGTGCTGTAGAAACATCCCGATGGTTGTCACAGCAATGGTAGCAACGGCAAGCAGACTGATGAAGACCTGAACTATTATATTGTCCAAATTGATCGGAAAGTAGCATCAGCATACTCTCTTGCATAGAATATGCGAGGAGGCAGTCGACGGTATTCACCTGGAGCTGTCCCCTGTACATGAGAAGCATAAGTATCTTTGTATCCAGGGAAATGATTGGGGTTCTGCATTGGCTGTAAAATCTGTGCCCAACATCGTGCTGGTTGGTGTAAGAGAAGGGGTTTTGCGGCTGACTTGTATAAGGGAGCCCGGCAGAATGTCTATAAGGATCAAAGGACCCAAATGGGTTTTTATTCAAATCTGAAGAGCAACAGTAAAGCACGCAGTTGGATCAGCATAAGCATCTGGAGGCAACCGTCCCTCTATTTAGAGGAAAACCATCCTTGGCTTTATCAACCACATCACAGGACCGAGCAAGTTGATCCTTAAGTTCATCCAGTTTTCTAAGGAGTTCAGCTCGATCACTTTCAAGGTAATGAACCCTGGTTACCTTCATGATGACCATTTTGTGTTTCTAAATGGTGCTTCATGACCGGAATGAGAATCTACTTGGTAATTTGAAGGACCTCCATCAGGATACCTAGAAGTCGATAACCTTATACCGTGGAAATCACCATGCATGCTTTTCGGATATCCATCCTTGCTACCCATCTCCCTAGTTTGCCGATCCACCATTTTCCCTGATCTTTGAGTCCCATTTGTGGAACTATGTGAGGTCTGTATTCTCCATTACCTTCGCAAAGCCCATTTGCCAGTGTCATCCTGATCGTGTCCACTTTCAACAAGCCACTTCGGAGTTGCGTCATTGGAATCGTATTAGCAAATTCACTGCATACTGTGCCATTTCCCTCTAAAGCCCTGCGATCAAAACTCAAAGATCCCACATTGGATTTGACATCCGAAGCAGAAGGGCTGCACAAGTTGGCTGTTGCTTTTTCTGAGACATTCTCTGATTTTTCACAGATTTCCTCCAATCCTTCGTCATCAGACTTCTCAAATAAGCAATCAGATGCCTGGACTTAGGTTTTGCTGCATGTTCGAGAAAAGAAAGGGTTCAGCTTGAAGATCAACATTTTTTTTTATGGGTGAACATAGTTAACTTCCCCTCCTTTATAATTTCCACATGCATCAGAAATGACAAGTACCAGGGTTTTCAGTTCGACCAGGTACTTCTAATGTCCTCTAAACCTCCTTAGTCTTCTACAATTTGGCTTGTTTTTATTATTTCAAGTGAAAATGTATGCTTTAATTCTCTGATTCTCCTCCTTTTCAAATCGAACCAATCGCAGGAATCCCTCTATCAAGCCAAAAACCCTGATGAATGAGAATAGGTAAAGCCATCATTTTGAAACCGAGACACGTATCGAAGTTTGTAAAGAAAGAATTCATAATCCCCAAATCACGAATCATCATACTGCGGTACAACATCAAAGTTCCGACCAACGCATCTAACACAATGCCTCGACTTTTTAGCAAATCGTGAACCATTCATCTCCATATTACTCCTCACAATGTTCCCTTCAACTCAACCAAGGCTCAAATTGACTCAGCAAGCGCAAAACAAAAAAAAAAGAAAAGGAACTTTACCCCGAAGAACAGCTCCGCAACCACCGCACTGATAAACAGAGTAATCGGCGAGCTCGGGTAACAAATTCTCGCACTTGGGACACCGAACCAGCCGAACTTTCTCCGCGTTCTCCATTCAAAGAAAGACCTCTGAGAACCAGAGCGACAAGTCTAAGTAGAAAATGAAAAGCTTCTTCTTTTACTAGATGGGAGAAGATCAGGGGGGAGAGACGATCGTTGGGCTGGATTCCTGAGGTCTATGGGTGGTTTTCTAATGCGAAGCGAAAGGGATACGCAGGTCCGCAAAGAGTCGAGACTTGCCAACTCTTCGATTTTGTGAGAAATGTCCACTCTAGAGAATTTTCAACGAGCAAAGACACGGAGAGGGGAGGACGCTCTCAACTCGTGGTATTCTTCTGTAGAGAAAATTGAAGCTTGTGGCTCTGATTTTAGAGAGGAGAGTTGGGGAAGGATCATTTTCCAAAGACCATTTGCGTTGCCGCGGAAAGTTAATGCTGAAAGGAAATGCGAGAGAGAGAGAGAGAGAGAGAGAGAGAGAGAGCAGACGACGTCGTTATAGAGTTTGGGACCGCGTCGTTGAGCCAATGATGCTCCTCGGAGTCGGGGACTGACTAGGATTCGAACATAAGGAGGACAAATGTGCAAGGACAAGAATTATGCGCTATGTCCACCCCTATTGTTGTTTGCTTGTTCAGCACTTGATCTTGCTATGATAAACACCACTCAAGTTCTGTTATTTATTGGATGTTGTTGAATCTGTGGTGCACCCACGATTGAAAGAGCTTTATTTTCTAAGCTAATCCGCTGTTAAACTCAGGTACTTAAAAATCTTCATTCTATACAAGTACAGAGCTCGCCTCCATTTATCGAATCGAACAACCAATGTAAGGCCTTGAACTCAAGGAGACAATTGTGTGCTTTGGTTTATAAACGATGACTGGATCCTGTGTGATTCATTGGTTTGGGATTAGCAAATGATAACTAAGGGTGCGACTGCTTTTCCAATTTCCATCACCTGACCTGAGTGAGAGAGATTCGATGGGTTGATTGATGGGAAGGAAGCGGCGCTTTTGCCTTTTTTCTCAATTTGTTTCCTTATTTATTGTTAAGATTTCAGCTTTATTCGCTCTCTTATTTTACATGGAGAAAGTGAAAGAGGGGAAAAAGCAGGAAATGACAGGGGGAGAGAGAAAAGCACTGTTTTGGACTCTCCTGAAAAGAAGTGAAAAGAGCAAAAGTGCGAATGCGAGAGCGACAGAGAGAGAGAGAGAGAGAGAGAGGCGCGTAAAATCACAAGTCTGACGATTTCCTGAGAATTTGACCGGTGCTCACCACCTCACCACCTGTCTAAGATACGTTTGGGGCCCGCTCATCCAAACCCCTGCAGCGGGGGGGGGGCCCACCTGCACACTTGTTGACTTTTAAGGTTCGGACAGCGTTGCGATTTCACAGGACGAACGACGTCCAGGCTGGCGATTCCTCATTGGAAACGAAACAGACCGATAAGAGGAGAAAAGGGTTGGGGGGGAGGAGCTCACGGTAGTAACGAGGTGGTTGAGTTGTATTGAAGGAGACGAGCTTTTTGTCTTTACGAGGGGGAGTTGAGCGTCATTGATGCAGAGCATTACTAGGCTTCGCCCTTTGTGCCTGGAAGGAACCCTTTTCTGAGGAGACACGGCCCACTTCCCCATGCAAAGCTTTGAACAAGCCTCTTCTTCTCTTGCTTTCCCTTTTCTTTCCCTCGATCTTGGCTTCTCCTTTGTGAAAAAAATGGTTCCTGGTTAGGATGCTCAGCGTATGCATGACAATTATTCTGATCCAAAAAATTAATTTCGATTAGAATTATTTTTTTTATTATATTCTCTATATGAGTTTTAAAAAATCAGAACGTATACGATAACTGTACAAAATTTTTATTCTTGAAACGAAAACAGTTTAGTAAACTGCACCAATTCTCATATGTGTCATTTAATTCAACTGATTACGTAGTTACTTGTGAAATTTCATCCTATATTTCGAATTAATTGAAGATTAATTAATATTGATTCTCTTATATAATATATTCTATATTGTGTATAATATTTTTTTATGTATTCTATCTAATTTGCAAGTGTCATAACAAGTCATTTTAAGCTTAAAAAATGATATACATCTTGGGTTAGTATGTGATTTTAATTTAGCTTGGGTCCTCGTAGATTTTAAACAATCGCAACGAGGAAATATCAAATTCAATTTTAGTGTAATCGGTGACATATGTATGTGTACATGCAAATGGAGTCACTACTAGTCTTTGAAGAAGGTAGATCGAAAACTTTATTGAACGATCAAGAGGAACCGTTCTATTCTACGCAACTAAAGAATCTAGGTCCGGAGACTTGGTTACGTCGGCGCGCGCATCGACGCCCTTTCGGCACCAAAGTTGATGTTTTCTAAAACACATTTATGCAAATTTTCAATTCATTTTAAAAACTATGAGGTAAGCTAAAGCTAAATATTGGTTTTTTTTTTTTTTCCTTTTCTTCAAATTTTCTAAAAGTAGACAAAGTTTAAAGCGCTAAAACCTGGCAGATCCCAATAATAAAATCAAGTACACAATCAAGGAATCACGACATTGATAAAATACATCCATCATAAAATCCTAACGAAGCTTTAAGGATTTTAAAGAAATGTGGTTTGAGTTTAATTTTCAAGGTGTTATCGTTTCCCTAAAAAGAACAAAATTTATGAAATCTGGAGAATCTAGGTCCCAATTTATGAAAATGAGGTGTCAAACTAGCCTAATCTAAGCTTCTTATATTCCAAAATTTTCCCCTTTTTTAAAGAATTTTTTTCTATTTTTTTTATTTTCTAATCTTATTATCTAAGTATTTTTTCTTTAAAAACGAGACGTAATTCTATTTTAGGTCGAGAGAAAAGTGAGGGATCTTAAATTTCATTCCATTTTGGATTATCAAAAGTGATTATTTTTTCCAAAAATCTTTTTTTTTTTCTTGTTTTTGTTCCAAACTGTTCTCAAGAAATAAGATCAGAATTAGAATCATTTATGTTACCAAATATGATTCTTCTCCTTTTTTTTATTTTAGATAAAGAATCAGAGACTAGAATCATTGTCATGCAGTCCCTTATCAGTTGAATAAACCCTTGCTGCTATGTGATATTGAGAGCAGCTCTCCTCGACAAGTAGAGCATAACGATGGTGAAAAGCCACCGCGAGAACGTAATTCCTTTCAAATTTCAAATCTCTTTGTGGGTGATACGTCATGACCAAGCCGGACTAGATGAGTTGAATTTAAGCGAATGTAGGAACCACGAAATTAGTTGCCATTGTCAGGGAAATGATGAATGAGGAAAACCATGAACAGCAGCATTCTTTTAAGTAATCAGGGAGGAGTTAGGAGGCTCGCCTCCTGATGCCATGTACGTAGGATCAATCAATGAACTATTGTGAGTGAGCTATGTAGTTTGCATAGATGAAAACGAAGCAATTAGACAAACTTGAATCAAGTGCAGACGAATGGTTGATTAGATGATCAATCTGAGTCCGACGAATTGACGTCGTATCCTTAAAACGAATTTGTCCCCTCCACCGGTACCAATGTTGTATGGACAATTGTCTCCTCAAGATAGAACGGATTACTATTTTATTGAAGCTGGTACTTATTCAACAAAATTCCTTCGAACTCAAATTTGGGAAGTTTGATATATTAAAACAAAATAACGAGTCAACGATGTCACAAACCGAAGCATATGTTTTTTTTTTTGGTAAGGACAAACCGAAGCATATGTTCGATGTTTGGTTATTGCCGAACAACCCATTTATTCGATGTTCGGTTTATTGCTGAATCAATGCATTTGTTCGGTGTTCGGTTTAGTTACCCAAAACGATGCTTTGAAGGGAGAGGTTTGACGGACGAATCTGGACCATTGCCTTAAAGGGAGATCACGAACAGACATTGTTCGAAAATAAATATTTCAAATGAATATTTCGAAAAAGATAAAATAAAATAAAAGGGTTAACTCGAACCCGGGCCTGCCCAATTCGAGCCAAGCTTAGTCGAGCTGGCCAGACGGCAAGGCGACATGCGCGCTCGGGGGCCCGTTGACTTTGTGCAAGATCTCTCTCCTCCACAAAAGTGGGGTGCCCCTTAGAGCCCAAACCCATTGGAGAGTTCAATTATTTGAACCTAATTTTCATCTCTCTTCTATCCCATGTGAGACTCCCTCAACCATACTCTCATTCATATTCTAAGGGCTTTTGGAACACCAAAATACCAACAATCCCCCACATAAATGAGAATTTCAAGATAGCATGACTTTTTGTGCATGTATGAAATGCAATGTGTGATTATTCCATGAAAGAACACTACATTGGGATAAGTAGTCAGAAACTTTGAAATTTCTCTAGTGAAAACCTATCGGACCTACTCGGTCAATCAGTAGCTTGATGTCTTTGAACTGTCGACCTTCGTTGTAAGTCTAGACAATAGGAGTCACACAACTATCTCTCAACCAAAGTCGATTCTCATTGTTGTGTTCGTTTTGGCCATGAACACCGCCTGATTCATGAGTGCTTTTGAGAATTCGGTCTTTCAAATTTTCGTAAAAGCGGCCCTCACTTCACACTCACATAGGTGATTTCAGAATGTGTGGTATTTCACATATCTAAATCAGAATCATTAAAAGCTTATGCTTAACCTTCACTGTTGTACAGGAAATGAGTGAGAGTTGACAGTACTCTACATTGCCTGCATAACTTGGTTGTCCCTTTGAACTAGATCTTGGGATCTCCAGTCAACTAGGTAGGGTTTCGCTATGATGACTTATTTTATAGCCTTAGACCCATTCCTCTTGATATTTCTCAACCATCTCTCTAGTTAGGCCTTTTGTTAATGGATCCGCAATATTATCATTGACTTCACATAGTCAATTGTGATAATTCACGAGAGAATAGCGTCTCACGGTATCAAAGCTTCGATGTATATTGTCGGACTTTCCGTTATACATAACATTCCTTACCTTTCCTATTGCCGCTTGACTATCACAATGAATACATACAGCCGGCACTGGTTTAGGCCAATTAGGGATATCTTCAAGAAATTTCGAAGCCACTCTGCTTCTTCACAACCTTATTCAAAGTAATAAATCTGCTTCCATAGTAGACCTCGCAATGCAAGTTTGTTTGGATGACTTCCAAGACACTGCCCCACCAAGTGTAAACACATACCCACTATGGATTTTGTGTCTCTTGTGCCGGTTATCCAATTTGCATCACAATATCCTTCAAGTACGCTGGATACTTTGTGTAATGCAAAGCATAATTTTGAGTATGCTTCAAATAGACTAATACACGTTTCATTACTTTCCAATGATTTCATTGGACTAATTGTAAATCGTTTAGCTTACTCACAGCACAAGCTATGTCCGGCTTAGTACAGTTCATGACATACATTAAACTGCCTAGTATACTTGCGTAATCATTTTGAGCTTTACTTCACCAGTATTCTTCGAAAGATGTAAGTTAACATCTATTGGGTCTTTACTGGTATAATATCTAGATTCTTGCATTTTTCAAGAATTTTCTCAATGCAATGAGACTGCGATAGAGATAATCCTCCAGATGTCTTTTAGATTTGATTCTCTAAAAATAACATCACAACCCCCATATCTTCATATCAATTTACTTTTGAGCATGCGTTGGTTGCTTGACAATCTTACTGTCCCTCCCATTATAAGCATGTCCACATATAGGCACACAATGGCAAATCCATATGAGTATTTAAGATAAACACATTTATCACACTCATTTATCTTAAAGTCATTCGACAACATGACTTGATCGAATTAGCATGTATTGTTCGAATTGTTTAGTCCATAGAGTGACTTGATAAGCCGACATACCTTTTCTCTTGTACTGGAACAATGAACCCTTCAAGTTGTTCTAAATATATTTCTTCCTCAGATCCCTATTTGAGTTTATACACTGCAGCTATAGCAATTAGCATATGAATGTAATTCTAGTGACAAGTGAATAGGTATCAAAATAATCTAGGTCTTCTCGTTACTTGTATCCTTTCACCACAAGCTTAGCCTTATATTTATCAATAGTTATCATCCACTTTCATTTTTCTTTCTTGAATATCCACTTACATTGTAGTGGTTTATTATCAGGAGGAAGGTCAACCAATTCCAAGTATGATTTTGACAAAATGAATTCAACCTCACTATTGATAACTTCTTTCCAAAACGGAGTCTAGGGATGTCACAGTCTCTTTAAAGGTTCGAGGCTCATTCTCTAACAAATATGTTAGAAAATCAAGTTAAAAAGACTTGGAAATTCTTTATCTTTTACTATGCCTAGGTTCATCCTCCATAGGATCGTTTTTTAGGTGTAGTATCACGAGGCTCTTATCACTGTTAATTGGCTCATATATCATTATACGGAAAAATATTCTCAAGAACGAAACGTCCTTAATTATATATATGGATCTTAGACTTGTGAACAAGACATCGATATGATTACTATTAAAGCATATCCAATAAAGACACAATCAATGATTTTCGGTCATATTTAACTTTTTAGGTTTGGGAACCGCAACCTTAGCTAAGCACCCCCACACTTTGAGATATTTCAAATTAGGCGTTTCTGCCTTCCACTTCTCATAGGAGTTTGTTGTGTTCTTTTGTGGGTACTCTATTTAAGATAAAATTTGCTATCAGAACAGCTTCCCCACAAGTTCTGTGGTAAACAGAACTATTCAACAACGCATTTATCGTTTCCTTTAACGATCGATTTTTCTTTCTGGCCACACCATTTGACTGTGGCGTATACGAAGATGTAATTGATGAATAATGCCAAATTTAGAAAAAATTTCCTCAAAAGAAAATTCATATTCACCACCTTTATCACTTTTTATCATTTTAATTTTCTTATTTAGCTGAGTTTCAACTTCATCTTTATAAGTTCTAAAAAACGTTCACAGCCTCATCTTTACTATTCAGCAAATAGACATAACAATACTTGAACAATCATCTATAAAAGTGATAAAATATTTATGTCACCTCTTGACGGTATTGTTTTCAAATCTATATGTCAGTGTGTATTAAATCTAAAGGTTCGGTGATTCTATTATCTATAAATGAATGAGGCTGGAAACTTTGATTCAACACATACTTAGCATTTTTCACTTGGACAATCAGATTTTGGCAATAGTCCCATGTTCATCAATTTCTTTATTGACTTATAATTAACATGTCAAATCTAGCATACCATAAATCAGGAGACTCAGCACATAAGCAGAAACAACTTTATTCATAGAATCATTGGGTATACAGTCATTACATTCAGCTTGAAAAGACCATCACTCATAACCATTTCCTAATACATCTCACTTTTGAAGAGTACAAACTTATCAATACAAAACACTAACTTGAAACCATTTTGCTAAGGAGAGATCCAGATACTAAATCTTGCGTACGTTGGCACATGCAGCAATTGTTCAGTGTCACTATTTTTTCAAATGTCATCTTCAGAGCAACTTTCCAACACCTTCAACCTTTGAGGTTGATGAATTACTCATATAGAGTTTTCATCACCTCTCATAGCGTGTAAGAAGAGAACATCGATTTATTGGCGCATATATGACTAGTTGCTCCAGTGTCAATCCACCATTCTTTCGGGTTCCCACCATGTTGCACTCGGATATCATAACAGTAAGATTGATATCATCAACACCATTGAAATCTGTTTCACCGCATTTGCTTCAGTATGTTTCCTTTTCTTTGCTCTACAGTCCTTGGCACGATGTCCAAATTTTTCACGATTGTAGTATTTGCCAATGACTTTTTCTGGCTTTGGAGTAAATCCCTCTCCAAACAACTTCTTTTCTTGTTGGGTTTCGATCTCCTTCAACAAAATGGCCCTTGAGACCTCTAGTTTGCTATTAACTTTCTTTTCAGAAAGACTATTGTCTTTCCCGATCCTCAATCGAACAATCAGGTCTTCAAGTGATAATTCCTTTTTCTTATGTTTCAGGTAATTCTTGAAATTTTCTAAGATGGTGGCAACTTCATGAATTGAAGGTAGCCACTTGAAATGATTCACTTAGAATCATATCCTCAGCATGAATGTCATACATAATCACTTGAAATTCTTGGACTTGACTTAAGACGGTCTTGAAATAGACCATCTTAAAGTCCAGAAATTTGCTGACTATGAAATTCTTCAACCCGGCATCTTCCGTTTTGTATTTCATGTCTAGATTGTCTCATAATTCCTTAGTCGTTTTTAACGGCTATAAACATTATATAAGGTATTGTCCAGACCATTGAGGATGTAGTTGCGACACAGAAAATCAGAATGCTTCCACGCATCTAACGCAGCAAACTTTTCTTTGTCTATCTCTTACTTATCTAAATTAAAAGCATTCTCGGTGAGGAATCTTGCCAAGTTCAAAGTTGTGAGATAGAACAATATTTTCTATTGTCATATCTTGAAATCAGACATATTGAACTTTTCTAACTTTTCTCCATAAGTTGGAACAAAACACAACAAGCGTCATTGATGTTGAAACCATTTTTATTAAGAAAATGGAAATGATTGGGTGAGTGAATATACGACAACACGAGTGATACGATTTTCAAAAATCCAAACAGAAAAATTGTACTAACAATATACGATGAGACTGAAAGAAGCAATTTCTGAAAATATAAATAGAAATTATTGAAAATGGCATATAACGAAGACCACATAAATGAATAGAGTAATTCAATTCCTTGCATTACTACAACTACAGCAAATGACTATATGACAACACTGATAAACATACTTGAAAGCGAACACAGGAAAGCAAAATTCATCTTAAGATTATTGTGAGTGTAGCTATGTGTGTTCGCATATATGAATATGAAATAATTAGACAAATCTGAATCAAGTGCAGACGAATGAATTGATTAATAATCGATCCGAGCTCGACGAATTGACATCGTGTCCTTAAGATGAATTTGTCCCCTCCATCGGTACCCAAGGTTGTATGGACAATTGTCTCTAGGATAGAACGGATTACTATTTTATTGGAGCGGTACTTGTTCAACAAAATTCTTCGAACTCAAATTCGGGAATAAATCGCACAAAATGATGAATGTGTCGGATGAGCGTGCACAAAACAAAATTTCGAAAATTACATCATTATCAAAACTGATTGGAAGTTTGATTATATTCAAAACAAAATGAAGAGTCACAATGTCACGAATCGAAGCATTAGTTCGGTGTTTCGTTATTGCCTGGACGGCGGCGGCGACGCGCGTGGATCGGTCCGACTTTGTGTAAGACCTCTCTCTTCTACAAAAGTGAGGTGGTCATTGAGGCCCAAATCCATTGGAGAGGTTTAACTATTTAAACTCAATTTTCATCTCTCTTCTATCCCATGCGGGACTCCTTCAACCACACTCTCATTTATATTCTAAGGACTTTTGGAACACCAAAATACTAACATGAACAAACCGAAATTCAATCAACAATCAACCCCACCACCATTTTTGTTGCTCCGTGAACTCATGACAGACTGTTCCAATTTTTGAGGCCGAGGTCCGGCCGAGCCGCTGTCGGCCTGAATGATCAACTAACGCACGCCAGCCGCACAACAAAAAGAAAAAGGTGTTTGCTTGTTGGAAGGAGTCTTTCAAAAGTCATTATGAAGACTAGCCTCGCTGATTGCAGAGGATTATTTCTTACGCTACGGCTGTGGGGGGCTGGCTGGCTTTTGATCCATCATTGCAGGATCATTACAGGTCTCATCACATGCGGCCGCTCTCTTAATCAAAATACTAAAAGACATTGTCGCTTTCCTTAACCTAGTCATTACGTAAGAAATGCTCCTAGAACAAATCCAAACATAAGGTTCCAAATCTAACGCAGGTCACTACACAGCTATCCATGCAAAATAAAGCTCTTGTCTTTATCCCTCTCGGGTCTCTGTCGTTCGCATTGTTCATTGGCCCAGTTTCCGCTTTACCCTTCTCCCGGAACTCGCCAACGTTTAGTCAGTAGATTACTTTATCTCGAAAGATGGATAAGCTAAATGTTGAATGCCGTCACTTTTACGTTGTTTGCAAGTCCAGGCATGTTTGTTGTCCACATTTGTCTCGTCCTTTTCTATTATGTCACCGGTTCAGCAGCCAAATCTCAGTATTGACAGTATATTTGACCAGGTCCAATCAAGCAAACTATGTTTTTTTGCATCATGAGACGAAGATCTCTACCTAAGAAACAAGAAAACGGTTGAAACCACAAACTTTAAACAGCCTGAATACCAATACTTCCCAATCAGAAAGCTGTACTGAAGAAACTGTTAGCGACTTCGCCACACAATATCTGCAAGACCATGCCGTTACTAGGCCCTATACACCTCGGGGTTTTGAATTGGCTAACTGCGGCTCCTAATCCTAAGTAATAGTCCATGATCTTCTGGAACGTACCTCTCTGGACGACTCGGAGTTCGAGGGCCCCTATCGCGCCCACCTTGCGAGAGCCAACGTACCCTGCATCGATGAACGAGCGGTCCAAACAGTTGCAGCATTCTCTCAAGATCTCCTCACTCGCTTGACGATTCATCTCCCAGAATATCACATAGTGACCTGGGTCCGTCGAGAAATCCACGTGGCTGGTGAAATCTACGACTTCGAGCGTTTCTTTTACCAGTAACTTGGCTGCAGCTTCGACAGCTAACTGCAAGTCTTTCTCGGTGTTCTTGTCAATGTTGACGGTAAGCAAGAGGTTTCTTCGGCAGATAAATTGGAGTTCAGGGGTGGAGTTGTGAAATCCTACGACCTTCACCACGTCTCCTAGCCTGTATCGATACAGCCCTGCAAAATTTAAAGTTAGAAAATTACCATTCGAGGAACTAACCAGAACAGAGATGATAAAAACAATAAATAGGAAAAGAACAGGTAGAAGAATGTCTCGTATAGAACTTATTCAGATCGACATCGCATGTATCGATGCATAACTCTCCTAACAATAGGCAAATTTGTTGCTGGGGTAGGCAATGTAAGTACAAATAGACACCGAATTACAGCAGTCTATAATTAACATAGTCACATCGCATGGTTTTCCAAACAAACCGTCGAGCAAATGTAACAATGACATTAATCATTATAAATCCCCTGAATCTCGAGGAGAAAAAGGCAAAATGGTAACAAAGAGCCTTATGTTTTTGTAGAACTAAATTACAGAAAATCTTATCCACAATAGCAGGAAGGGAGACTGATAACATGTGCAAGGAGGACAAGTATGACAAGGTTGCCATGTGCAGGACCTTAAGAAACGTCAATTAACATAAAATAAAGCCAAAAAGGTCAACAATGAGATTCTAAAACTGGCCACGAGATACTGACATTTCCAGTAGGCAACAAATTAAGAGGATAGAATAATATGACAAATCCAATTTGGAGGATTGTGGATTTATTCTGGTCCAGAAAAATATATTCTATCTAAAGAGGCGACTGCCTGAGGTCTCATTTTATATTTACTCATTAAACTTACCTCCATAATTCTCAACCAAAAAAAGAAACTTTTTTCTATAACGATACAAAATAAGAAATCTTATGGATTTACCTAAACCCTAATGGGGGTCAAAGTAAATCTATTAGAGCAAGAAAACAACTAAGAAATTCTTGTGGCTCATTTCTTAAAGACGCAGGTGTGTTGATTGTTCTCTCGATCAATTCTTAAAATTTTCGTTCTGCGGAAGCGACTAGTGATCTTGTACTGCGATAGATGCATGAATAGTTCTAGGGCAAAACCTTCAAATGAAATTCTGCTCTACTTTCTCTGCAAAAGGAGTGGCCACTAGCCCAACCCAGAAGTTGTGGTGGAATAAATTTCTACGTTGCACACTTTCTTGCTGCTCAAGCATGCAGCAAATCGAAATTTATCGGTGGAACGAAATCCTAAATGAAAAAACAAAAGACGTAGCCTCTCTCTCTCTCTCCCCACTGACTTTCTTCTAAGTGCTGCAAGAGTCTCATCTTTCCTTAATGAAAGCCAGCATATACTCTTGTTTTTGCACTGGAAAAGAGTCTTACACTCAAGTCACCCCTTACAAGTGACGCAGAGAACCTATAGTCCACCAGGTGAACAACCATAAAGCAAAGACGATGTAAATTTTAAGAAGTCTCCACACGAGGGAAACATTTCGCAAAACATCCAATTCCAACCTCAAAAAGGACTTTTTTTTTTTAATATCAATGAATGAAAATGGACTTGCAATACAAACAAAAGCTAAGATAGATGCAGGACTTTGTTTGTGAGGGATAAAACAAGATGAGCCAGTCAAGCACAGAGAAACAGACAACCCCGACGGCAATTAAAAGAAAACCCACAAAAACCTGCCGACAGTCGCACATGAATTGGAAGATCCATTTGATTATCTCTTCAGAAATAAATTTTGGGATAAAAACAGAAGTAAACGGATCTAGGAATCTCTGAGGTTCTGCCATGAGAATACCTCAGAGCACACAAAATATGATAGAATACACATGAATCTTCTACAATAAAAGGCCATCTATCTTGTAACAGATACGATGGACTGCTTACTTATGCCACCAATCCGTATAAAAGGCTTCATATGTTAGAAATAAGGCTGATCTCAATGTTCAAATTTCAAATTCTAATTCCACTAACCGAAAGAGCTAAACTATAAAGATCATACTTGCTGGTTCTGTCTTATTAACCATAAGAACAAGTGGTTTGTTTTGACTTCTATTAGCACACAGGATTTAACCACCCTAAGTGAGCCACACACATCTTCCTCCATACACCAGAATACTCAACAGGTTAGCGTTTGTTTCCCTCTGAAAACGGAAAAAGGTATGCATTTTTTTTTTTTAGCTAGAAAGCCAGAGAAGAAATACGGTGGAACACTTATTAAATGCATGGTCTGGGAGACAAAATTCCATCCGTGTGTTGTGTGTATGTGATACTGAAAGATATGACAATGAAGAAAACTTGTCCTCCTTATGAAGACACAACCTAGACATAAAATTAACAAACATACCTGCAAAATTGGTGACAATAATCTCATACTCCTCACCAGCCTTGACTTCAGTCAGACCCACTGGCTTTGGATCAACACATAGCAAAGTCGATGATTCTGTGTCTTGACCTGAGATCGCAGTCATCTCCCTGAGAGGGATAAATTCAAAATAGCCAATATTAGGAAGAACGGCAAAAGAGGCCAACTCCGGGGGCAACTTAGGATTTACGTTAGCTCCAATCCATCCTTCAGAAGATCCATAATCTGCACTTAACAAAGGCAGATCTCCGGCATAGTGCCCCAGTTTCTTTACATACGGCTCCATTGACCCAGTCATGATCCCATAAATGTACTTGGCATTTGGAAAAGCTCTGGAATTACTCCATTCCAATTATCCAACTGGGAGCATTTTCTGTAAATGAGATCAGCCAATTCAGGGTCTGGCTTAAGCAATTTTGACATAGCTGCTCGGATCGATGGGACAGTAACTTCACTATGTAGATCCCCATGCCTTATATCATTGCACAGTTCCTGCCAAACTGATTCGAAGGTTCGAAATGCATGGACGATGCTATGAGCAAATGTGGAGGACACGAACTGCACTTCGTTGCAGGAGATAAGCCCGCACAAGAGATGGCAATATAACGATTGGTGGAAATCGGGACCAAAATCACCTCATCTGGACTGCAACAAAGAGACTGCATTGCCCTCATAGTACTTTTGAACTGTGTGCTTCGAAACACATTTGTTGTGGCAGTACCGGCCGCCAGGCCACCTTTGGTTTTAAACTGCTTGCTGCTATAAATGAACTGTAAAGCCTTTCCGCTCCCGATAGGGTACTCTCTGTGAAGGATAATCGACTTTCAAAATAGAACTTTGCAGTGCGCATAAAAAATTTAAGGCACCGATCAAGATGATATTTAGTGTGCTAGAATTCCACAAAATCTTGTCTAGAAATATGAGTTTATGTAGGTAATAAATTGCACCCCAAATACAGTATTTTAAATTTATGTAGATTATCCTGAGTTATCTATCAAAAGGACGGTGCAGATCACAAACAAAAAGGTTCATTAATGCATATATGCTGAAGGTGATCAAAAATAGTTGCACAGTCCCGAAATTAGCAAGAGCTCTTGTATACCTGTTTCGAAAGGCAAAAGAGGTTCTGTATATTTGCATAGTTGACTCTACAAGCTCATCATTGAAGGGTACATATTTCGGCCTTCCCTGAGTGGTACCAGAACTGCAACGTCAAGCAAGAATCAATCATGGCTACAAAATCCATTCATTATGGTTTCATAGTCAAAAAATCATCGAAGCTCTATTACCTTAATGATATCGTGGTTATAGGTTTTCCGGTGAGGATCGGGACGAATCACCGTCTGCTATCCTCTGGATGTAAGGCTCCAACTCCTTGTGAGTAACTAGAGGAACATGAGTCTTGAAGCCCTCGAGATCAGTTTTTCCCTTAAGCCCCAAATTCTGCAAGTACTCCGCCTCGGCATTCTCTTTCAGGATCTTCTTCAAGGTCTCTTCTTGAACCCTTTTGGCATCTGCAGTCATAGCCTCAAATTCATCTATAACAATGTCAAAACTCATGCTCTCCATTCTGTCCAACATCTTCAAAACCCCCTCAGCTGCAACATAAGCAAAAAAGAACGTCAATATAAGTACCATCAAAGATAGACAGAACAGTGAAAGTACTGATGTGATGTAATTGCCCTTAACGTAATCAATTACCTTAAGAGGGCCAAGTAATACATACTCAGACGCAAAAGAAAAATAGATTACTTACGCATTGAACAAACTGAATTTCTTCAACATAGAAAGTCAAAAATGGTGACTAATGTCAAGGTGAAACAGTGGAGGACAAATTTTTTGAATCTTTATAGAAAAAAATATTTGGCATCATGCATGAGCAGAGAA
Source organism: Psidium friedrichsthalianum (assembly GCA_019149425.1). NCBI lineage: Eukaryota > Viridiplantae > Streptophyta > Magnoliopsida > Myrtales > Myrtaceae > Psidium > Psidium friedrichsthalianum. The sequence goes on from JAGVVM010002835.1 coordinate 36,239, forward strand.
TATCCACTGAAGGAGCTTGTGTCCAAGAAAGACCAAACAAATAAACAGCTGGCATATTGACTTCCTGGACTTCCTCAAGCCGGAAAGGGAGCTTAATGAGAGCAGATTCAAAGTGCCTATTAAATCTCCAAGTTCAACTGTCACCTTAAATAAACATTAAAAAAATGAAAGAAGTGTATGGTTTGCTTCATAATTGTAAGTCCAGTAGAAGAATATATCCATTCAATGATCAACATAAGAAATCACAGAATAAAGGCAACCTTAACTTATTCGGTGAATCTCAAAGAAATGAAAACTAAAAATTTCCCAGAGATTAACGAAGCATGAAAACTTGCACGCCGCAAGAACCAGTTCCTCAGCCCAAGTTTGGTACAAGCAAGAGGTGCGGTATGAATTCCAACCTTCTCTATTTTCTTGCACTCTGTTCGAAAGTGGTCAACTCAGTCAACCAAACAGAATATTCGCGGAAGCTGCACCTCCATGCGCTTCAATGAATTGGGCGGGTGCTTAAAAGCAAGAAAAACAGAGATCAACAACTAATAGAGCTGGCCAATAATCCAAACTATACAGTGAGCCAAAGCCGAAAGCAAAGATTAGTTTCGAATTGACATCCCGAGATTACAAACAGGGAATGGATAAACAAAAAAGAAAAGGGGAAGAATTAAGATGAACAAGAGACACCAACACAAACACACACAGAGACAGAAGGAACTAGCAGCAGAGATGGAAGATGAACTCAAGAACATGAGCAATGTGTGAATGCAAAGGAAGAGGGAGGGAGAGTACCCGGAAGGAACCAAAACTCTGATAGGAGCTAATTGCAGTTGAAACGAGGGTGCTTTTATTGGGGGGGAGAGGGAGAGGGAGAGAGTGGCTGAGTTGGGTGTCTCAATCTCGATGCAGACGAGGTGAAACAGGGGACAACAAAGCCGAGGTCTGCAGAACAAACCACCGACTTCGACTCCTGTGCCACCCTTTTGTCTTCTTCTGCATTATTTACCACAGGGAGAGACAGAGACCATGTTGGAATAGTTGGTTTCTCGGTTCGTATTTGTTTGTTTGTTGGTCTCCATGTCAAGCGGCGAGGAGGGAGAGCGTGCCAGAGTTCCCCAAGTGAAGATTCGTTCGGCTGGCGCTGGCACCATATTAAGCGGAAAGTCAAAGCCAACAAACTGCCTGCACCCTTCAACTGATTCTCTGCATCTCTTTTACCCATTTTTTAACATTATCTCTTTAGACTTAGTCTTCAACTGATTCTCTGCATTTCTTTTGCCCATTTTGAACATTATCTCATTGGACCTGGCTACCTCAAACACCCCACCCACCCAACAAAAAATATATATATATATAAATACATATGTACATTTATATTGCCTTCCCATTTAATTTATACAGTCAGCTTTTTTTAGATATTCGTAGCATCATTCATTTACTTCGAGGGAGAATAAGCAAAACTTTTATACTTACATGCTAATTTAAATTTACTCCTGAGATCATGACGTCAATTCGAATGCGGGCCTGTACAAATCATGGATTTAGTACATGGCAAACCATAAAAGCTGAGCGAATGCAGATGGTTATATTGTCTATACATGCTCGAAGGTCACGCTTGAGTTAAGCACAAAATAGAAAACGCTTGTGATTTCATCATTATTTAGAGAGAAAAAAACTTGTAAGTCACCCATCAAAGATATAATAACACCTCATATTAATAAAAAAAAAAGTTTCGATTTTCCTATATTATCCTATTTAGTTGAATTTCTAACTCTTTTTATCGATCAAAAGATCATAATAAATCAAAATTTTTTGCTCCGCTTATCCATTGTTTCAAAAGAGCATAAAAGAAGCTACACGAGTGTAGCGAATGCTCGATAGCAAGTTTCACAGAAAAAGCAAACATTCAAATTTTGGTGTCCATCCCGACTTGTGTTAGGTACAAAATTGATTATACAACAGTCTTTGGGTGACTATTATGCTAGCTGTATGCTTTGTGCCACAAAAAATAAATAACAATTACTCAAAAATTATTGTGGGATCCACTCTTTTAAGTATTTGCGGCTCACAATATACTGTTATTCTCACATTCATCCAAAGACTAATATGCTAACAAAGTCATATGAGATAATCACCCACTTCATCCATTTTATTTAGTGACTATCCAATTTTCTTGCTACGCATGCACATTGTGTCTAGTGGTGGAGAGAAGGAAATAAAATAACCTAAGGTGATCAAATAAATGAGTGATCAAGGATGCATTTATTTCTCAAAAAAAATGATTGAATGAAAAATATGTTCTTAAAAATAATTCATTGTATTGCTTAAGAAACTGAATACACGATGAATATATTCATCACCAGCGAAAATGTTTTGGACATAAATTTTGCTGTCAAATAAGTGAGATATTCTTTATAAACTAATAATTTCAAGCAATGTAAAAAATTATTTTTAGAATAATATTTTGGGAATCATTCGTTGAGAAACAAACAGTAAAATCACGAATTTCAGATGGCCGCGCCTCAGCACAACCAACTCAAATGGATGTATTTGGCCCAGAAAAAAGTAAATTAAATGCGTCTTTGAAAAGCAAAGTAACGAACTTTGGAATTATTTGGCCGCACATCCGACAGAACCAAACTTAAATTAATGTAATTGTTGCTGACAAAACAAAACAAAACGCATTTCTTTTTCATTGTTTTTTTTTTCCCGCCCACGAAGGGGACAGGGATAAGGACGTCCATTCTCACGTTGCATATATAAACAAACTTAAAGCATTTTGTTTTGAAGATATTAAAACGACAATTATCTTGTTTTCTACTATGGTAAGAATTGCATTAAAATGAGGAGCACAACATATGACCTCGTACATCAATATGGGGAAAAATCATACATAAGCAGGTTTGGAATACATGCAAAGCCTTTTTTTTTTTTTAAATTTTGTGAGTGGATCACCCACATTTATATTTTACCAATTGTATAGGACGATTATGGGAGGTCCCCCCCCCCCCCCCCGGCCCAATCAAATCCATTTTCCCTTTCCACATGCCCAACTTTTAAATTCTTATCGGTCTTGTCGGGGACATCATATTTATTTGATTTATCTCTCTCGATTAGAATGTCATGAGGCGGGCCTTGAAAAGTTAAATAGAGGCACATGAAGAGCCATTCGATCCCCGTCAAAGTCTGCATCGAATCGCAATACGAATAAGGAATGTAAACAAATAGCATGTCCTTCACTAAAATGGGTTAACAGTAGAGTAGTTTAATTCCACGGGCATTAACACATTGATTTTCTTAACTCAATAGCATCATTTGGGGTCATAATAAAGAAAATTATTTTCACCTTTTTAGATTATGAAATTCATTTCTTCATTTTAAACATGCATTTTCTTTTACAACTAAATGATTTTCCATTGATCAATCATTTTTGGCAAAACAAACGAGTGAAAGTTCAAAAAAATTAATTCTCGAAAATTGCTTTCGCTCAAACAAACACGCCCTTATTGTAAATAACTTTTCTTGCTTTTAGTCTTGCACCACTGGAAAATTTAGTTGCACGCTCGAACGGTGGGCCAAGAAAGCAAAACCATGATGGGCAATGTCTCTCTTGCGTTCATAAATTTCCTTCTCCAATACAATGAAAGGCTAGAGATGTAAATCTCATTATTCTTTCAATATGATCACATGAAATGATCTCCGTATCTTATTTGAATTTGATTGTATTGACATCATTGGTCCTGTCATAAACACCATTTGCTATATTGAGAAATCCAGAGCTCAATATGAAGGGTGCAATAATTCACTCGTTCTTAATGATCGTGCCAAGTTGTTGGAGTCTACAGTGTGGACAATCTTGAAATTAGGTCAAATCAATTTTCCCCATGAAGATCCAGAGGATCTTTATGAATACTAGAACGAATGGGGGGGCATGGTTAATAATTTATATGAAGATGGAAAGTGCGATAATGATAGGATGGGCGACAACGTTGTTCACCATTATTTTCTTTCCCATTTCCGGAGCTTTCCTTCATTTGTGAGTGACATGAGCTAGAGGCAAATAGCCTTATCTGTGATACGACTCTCTCTCATCCCTTATGTCTGTAGCTTTTTCTGTGCGTGCTCTTACTGGAATTGGGCGAGCAGTGTCTAAATCCAGCATGCAGATCCGCCATTACCAAGAATCTCTAGTGCTATTTGAAGAAGTTGGGAGCTTTTTCTGGGTGTTGCATCTTTTGCAATGGAGAACATCCACATCCATGTTTGGTATCCACATCAACTTTTTTTTAATATTGCTGCCAATTTTTTTTCGTCATCGCGCATGTCTAATATATCTCTTTTCTTTTTTGTTTCCCCTCTTCTTCTTGTCGCTTTTCGAATATTGTATGACATATTTCTTTTAAGGGTTATGCTCTTCTCCATTCACGATAGGAGAAAATTCTCTACAGCCAGTCTCCGGATCGATGGGCATCGTCAATGTTTTTTTTAAGGTAATGATTAAGTCTTAATGCGAATGATGTTCATCTTAATATCTCGCCAATAATGAGACGAACGAGTGGTCGGGACTAAAAGTTCACTGATCGGGCTTTTGACCGATAGATTTTTGACACTTGTCGATATTTATTGAAATCTATCAATATGACAAGAATATCCGTGTATTTTCTTTAGAACGGAAATAATGTTTTACCTCTCAAAAGAGAAAGAAGGTATAATGACAACACACACAAGCCTACAACTGTGGGGTCACTCCCCATCCCCATCCCCAACCCCAAATCACATGCCAATGTAGGTTTTCAGCAAAGCATGCACCACATGCCAGTGAAATTTTATACCCAAAATAAAAAAAGCACGTGCTTTTGCATGCTCTTAAAATTCAAAACCTAAAAGATCTCTATGACCACAGGCTCTCCAATCCAAATCTCTAAATCTGTCGTTGCCGGCCATGACCAATCGAAATGCAGGTCTCTCACCTTTTTAACGATGTGATATCGCTAATGACTGCTCCTTGTTCCAAATAACAAAAAACATAAGCACCAATCGATCGGTGGTACGCTTCTATATATTTCCTGATATGGACGATACAATAGATATTCTTGCACAAAATAATATGACCGAAGCAGTATGGTCTTCATAAAATTACAAGATATCTAGAGGTTGGTCCAACCTAGCAGGAAGAAAACCCTACAAAAGGATAAGTTTTCCATCTAAATCCTCGCATGGTATCTCTTGGCCCACAAAATATTCCTGGGATTGAACGTTTCACGAAACATATAAGATACTATAGTCTATGTCCGGAAAACAAAATGCTACCTAAGTCTATACTGGCCTATAAAGAAGGCACTATGGTCTAGCATGCACCTCACGAAATTGTCTTTGGTCCTCCCAGGCCCCTGTAGCCCATATTATTTAACTGCATAATTAACCATCTTTTCCAAATATCCATAGCTACAAAATGGATGAAATATTTATCTTCTGTTCAGACAATCGCCCCACTTGACCAGTTAATCTTACACCATTTTAAAACCGCTTTAGAGAAAGCTTCACTAAAATGGGAATAGAAAGCTTCACTAAAATGGGAATAAGCCTCTACCATTGTTATTTTCGTACTGGTGTTTCACCTTGCAAATTGAAGAACATTTTTTTCTAAAAAACTGGGAGTTTTAGACTTCCATTTTTTGGAGCATAGACGAGACTAGTCAATCTTTGATCAGGAGCATTGACAATCGCTGAAGATTTCTTCCCAAATGGAGTGATAAGATTCATAACCCTAGTTACATATGACTGAGTAAACAGAAGGGAAGCCCATCGAATGAGATGATCGATTGCCGTGACTCTCACATAAAGTAAGTGGGTAAACTTAATTGGTGATCAAAGTTAAGTTGCTTCTTATTACAACGAGGATCTTTTTTTGTCGTCAAAACCACTTGGAAGATGAGTGATAGGTGGCCTTCTGCTTTTTCTGCGATAAACCCCAATCGTGCGTGCATTGCGTGCAATTCACTCTTACTTGAGTCCGACTAAACATTGAGGCCACTCAAGACATCCAAGGGGGAAGGCGCAAAACTATTTAATTGGGTTATCTACTCGGAGAAAACGTTTGGATATATTTACACGTAAAAAAAAAGAAAAAAAGAGCGCCATATTTCGTATTCGAACGAGCGTGACAGTTATTTTATGTGAAATTTTTTATGCACGCCTACCATCGATTAGACTGAAAAATATTATATTGCACATGTATAATGCATGATAGGATAGTTTATCTAGACGAGGATATAATTATCACAACAAATTAGAAAATGAAAAGAAATCATTAGGTTGAGTGATTCTCTGGGAAGAGACATCAGCAAACGCCAAAGGAATGACCAGTTTCCATCAACAAGGTAGTGGTGGTACGACAGTGGACTCTCTTTCCGAGCATGATACGAAGTTCGTGCCACTTGAATCACACCTTTCCAATGACGCCCTTACTTTGGAAGGTGGGAGTCTATTTCATTTTGGATTGGAGCAACAAGTGGACCTAGCATTTCAGCTACTTAGGGTACTTTACAACAATAGTAATACCAATAGTTAAGGAAAAAGAACCTTATCCATTAATTGTTAATCAGAATCAGACAATTTGTTATGCGTTCGCTTCGCGATCATAAAGAATGGATGATATTTTCCAAATGCGATAGCGTATATCACTTACAGAAATAATTAAGAGAAAAATATTTTTATCGTCCCTGGAAATGTTCAAACACATATTATTGTCGATATTTAAAAAAAAAAAAAGCTCATTGACTAATTATTTGAAATAATCATATTAAAGAAATAATTTTTAAAATCTTTATTTTTTGCGAAATATAGGAGGAAGATTTTTCCCCCGACCACCTGCTCTCACTTTGATTTCTCTAATGGGAAAAGAAAAGTGAAAGACAACTATGCAATTAAAGCTCGATTTGACATTTCAAAACATCTTTTCACCCTGTTCGGAATTTTTTTTTATTTTTTTTTCATTTTCGATAAACTCTATTTCCAGTAAAAAGAAAAGAAATGATTATACAGATAGATATGCCACAACCGCAAGCATTTTCTTTTGCTGGATCTTAGACGATCCGGACCGTGGGGGCAAAGGTTAATTGGTGGCCTTTTTTTTTTTTTTTTTTGACAATCCCCCAAAACAAGTTGATGTGATCTTGGGTTCACAAACAACCCGACTTCTTCTTTGCCATTTTGTTTCGGAAAGTGGATAGAGCACTTTTTGGTCCTTATCCATTTAAATCAAGTCCTTATCATAAAATTAGAAGTGAGAAAATCGAACCAATCGAATCGGAAACTATTCGGACTGGACCAGATCGATGGTCCGATTTCCAGTTCTAAAGAACGACAGTCTGGTTCCCGATCCTTAAAATTGTAACTGGTGACCAGGCGGTCCAATTCCCAATTCCAAAGATATAGGATCGGACTAGACCAATTGATTTTATTTTATTTATTTAATTTTCTAAACGTAACCCTAAATCTAATTTTTCCTTATTTCTTTCCCAAACTTTCTTTTCGTGACCTGTCACACAATTCAGCCTCGCCCTCTTTCGAAATAATTTTGAAACCCTACCTATACCCACTGTCGCCTCTTGGCTCGAAAGATTCGTCTCTTTTGCTTTGGGTGGGCTTTCAATGTGCTTTTGATTATCATGTGAGGATGCATTGTATTGTTGTTGAATTACAATACTGGCTCTATTCTTTCGTCCATGGCCTTCTTTATTTGCTGTTCAAGGCTTGTTCAAAGGTAGAGTCGAATAGAGTTCAAAGGCAGAGTTGAATATTGTGTTCTTACAAGCCATCATTGATTTTGTTTCACTAATTTGGTGTTCTTTTGTCTCGATTATTGGATAGGTTGTCAGTCCCATTGGATCGGCTGGGAATCGGATCGGAATGGTTAATTCGATTTTGTCCGATTCTCAGGACCGTTGATTTAGTCCACGTTTTTGGAAATTATGTAACTTTTGAACTCTGAAGAGCTAGTAAACTTCAAAGAAAAAGTGTCCGTGAAGCAATTATTAACCAACTAAACGGGGGAATATTACAATTAATGGCGTATCCATCATCTTCTGTGATATTTTGGTGCTTTAAAAGTTGAATATTTTTTTCAATGGTCAATTTAGTATTAAAACTTTGAATTATGTCAATTTAATCCTAAACATCTTGATATTTATCAATGTAGTCCTTTTCAGTCATTTTTAATAAATAAAAAAATGATGATGTGGATGCCAACCATTCGATGTGACATGATCGTGACTAACATGGGATAACTTTTATGACTTTTGTGATTTTTTTTTATGGAATATTTTTTTTTCTTTCTGTTCTTTATTAATTGTCAAGGGTCAGCAAGGGCCATGACCATCGCCCTTGATAGTTAAAAAAAAAAGGAGAAAACAAAACAAAATAAAAATCTGCAAAAATTAAGAAATTGTAAAAATTGCCAACGTCAGCGCTTGTCGTACTATCACTACAAAAAAACAAGGATTTAGCCATGGAAAATTAGTTATGAAAGCAAATTCGTCACTAATTTGCAATGGAAATAGCTAAATTCATCACTAATCAGCAACAGAAATAATTCGTCACAAAATTAGCAACGACAACATTCGTCGTCCCTAATTAGCGACAAAAAATGTTCGTCACAACCCTATTCATCGCTAAATTCGTCGCTAATTAGCGACAAAAATAATTTGTCGCAAAATTAGCAACGACAACATCCGTCGTCACTAATTGGTAATGAAAAATGTTCATCACAAACCTATTCGTCGCTAATTAGAGACAAAAATAATTCGTTACAAAATTAGGAACGACAACCTCCGTCATTGCTAATTGGCGACGAAAAATGTTTGTTGCAAATCTATTCATCGCTAAATTCATTACTAATTAGCGACAAAAATAATTCATCTCAAAATTAGCAATGACAACCTCCGTCATTGCAAATTGGTGACGAAAAATGTTTGTCGCAAACTATTCATCACTAAATTCATCGCTAATTAGCAACGAAAATAATTCGTCGCAAAATTAGCGACAACAACCTCCGTCGTCGCTAATTGGTGACGAAAAATGTTTGTCGCAAACCTATTCATCGCTAATTAGCGACAAAAATAATTCGTTGCAAAATTAGCGATGACCACTTCCGTCATCGTTAATTGGCTATGAAAAATATTTGTCACAAACCTATTCGTCGATAATTAGCAATAAAAATAATTTTTCGCAAAGTTAGCGACGACAACTTCCATCGTCGCTAATTGGCTACAAAAAATGTTCGTTGCAAATCTATTCATCGCTAATTAGCGACAAAAACAATTCGTCTCAAATTAGCGATGACAACCTCCGTCGTCGCTAATTGGCAACGATAATCTCCTTCGTCTCAAAATTTATCGCTAATTAGCGATAAATTTCGTCGCAAAAATATTTGTCACTAATTAGCAACAAAAAAATTTCTTGTCACTAATTTTGCGATGGATACTATTCGTCGCTAAATTTGTTGCTAATTAGCGATAAAAGCCCTTCGTCACAAAATTAATTTTCATCTGTGGGAAGGAAGAAGAGAAAAGAGAGCTCAGTGAAGGAGAGAGTTCTAGAGGTCTCCAGTGAAAAAGAAGAAGAGAAAAAATGTAGAGAGATTGAGAAAGAGAGGGGGAGAACGAAAAAAAAAAAAGAAAAAGACTCACTCTCTCAAGCCCTCTCTCTTGGCAGCCTCTCGACCTCACCGCCGCCCTGGCTCATCGGCTGACCCCCTTGGCAAATCATCACCACCATCGTCTTCCTCACACCTTTCCCGACCTCTCGCACCAACCTCACCTTGAATGGAGCCTCGGTGAAGCCCATGTGAGGCCAAGATCCCCTCGGTTCCATCATCGATTTTGACACCGGTGGTGCATCCGAGCTGCACCAACCCCTCTTCCAACCTTCCGGCGCCCTTTAACCATTGAGCTCCTTCGATGGCAGTGTTCTAAGATGAGTTCTTGCCACCGTAGTGTGTCCCATTTTGTTCATAAAGGTTCGTTATGAATGGTAAATCCATTTGATTCTAGTACCCTAGTTGTTAGCTAATGGATTGGAGAATGGTTTTTTGCTGAAACATGAGGAGAATTGGAGGTTATGGTTGTTTGATTTTGCCAATAAGTTGCTAGATATGTCATTATCACGTTGATTTTGCATGTCTATGGGTGGTGGATGATGTTATGGTGCATTTTGACATGTTTTCATTCTCGGGTGAGAATGCGCGATCTCACTGTAGTGCGGATTTGAGGGTCAAAACATCTGTATTTCATGGAATGATGTTCTAGAGAGTTGTCGAGCACGTTTCAAGCTTTGATTTGATATATTATTTCACAAAAATGGACATTGTTTACTATGTCAAAAGGGTCCCGTAGTCTGGAGCTAGAATCATTGAATATGTTGATTTGTATTCGAGATGGAGTTTTCTGAATTGACCTTTGATGCTTCGTGATTTTACATGGGTTATTCTAGACTTCTTTTCATAAAAGTCTCCTCATGAAAGTCATTGATAACATCCCGATGCATAACATATAAAAAAAACAAGAAATATTCATGCACGTTTTTTTATTTTTAATACATTTAATCATTTCATGCAATTCTGTGACCATTCTGGAGTTTATGTCTTGTTCAGCGCATGTCTATCTTAAGTTGCAATAATGGCTTGCTTAGAGTCTTCATTTTTAATATCACAAAAACTAAGTTGTTCATTAGGGTCTTATTTAGTGGACTGGAAAGTTTAGTGCATTGATTTGATGTTTTAAGTCTGCATTTGTGCTTAATCTTGAAGTTTGCCTATTTTGTGAAATCTGATGGTTGCTACTGAGTGCTCATGAAAGATGATTTTTCCACGTAAAATTGGGGCTTTTTTTTGTAAGAGTACAAAAATGAAAGTCGTCAATGACGCATTTCCCCATATGCATAAAAAAAAATCTCAGAATTTTTGCTTGCATTTTACTATTTTTCACGTATTTTATGATTAGTGATTTTTTCCCTATGCATGTTCCTAGATAGTAGGGTCTAACTTGTATTTTTTGGCTTAATGCATTGAAAAATGTAAAAAATGGTCTTAATGAAGTTTGATAAGCACGTCCTAAGCTTTCTTTGAGTGCTTGAATTGGCTTAATTGGACCTTGTCTTCATTGGTAATCGTGCCCAAACGTGATCAATTCGATTTCACAGTAAGAAGTTGCTGCTTTGACTTCTGTTTGCTTCTACAGTAAACTAGTTATATGAACCTTTCTTCGGCATAAAATAGGGCATCTTTTGCCTTAGCGTGTATTATGTACAAGTTTATCATCGCTTTATAGCAGTGAATTTCTAGCATGTGAATAATGAGTCCTGAACTATCTACCGAGCGATTATGTTTAAGGTGGAGGATTTTAAGGATTTGAAAATTCCAGTTCCAACAATTATTCAGGTACCTTTTACATGAGTGATATAGCATTGTTTGGATGGATAAATACCGTCAAGCTTCTACAAAGTTCATTTTCCCTTTACTTTTCTGGAGTAGCTTGTGCCATTGATCTTCTAATAGGGAGGCTAAGAAAATGTGCATGTGCTATCTATTGTTGTATTCTGAATCTCATGGAAGAATGGCATAAAATATTTGTTACTAATAGTGCATGGCATGTCGACTTTTGTGAAACTAGAGAATGCGTTGAAACGAGTTAAATGTAATCTTGAGTTTCCTCTCTACCAAACATATATGCTAGTTTGGTTGGAAAAACATCATGAATCTCATGCCTAGTAGACCTTTTTTTCCCACTTTGAAGCTCATTTGAGAGAATAGTTATCATTTTCGCTGCAGCCCTTTTATGCAACATGGAGTTTTGCTGACAAAGTTTGTTTATGTGTGGCTGCAGAGCTAATAAATGTTGGGCAGAAGCAAGATGTTTATCAGCTCTGCAAGAACTTCACGATCTTATTACCTCGAAGAGATCCCGAGCATGGCAAAATACCCTTGAGAAGATTGTGTTCAAGTACATTGAGCCTTGTCGAGGGGGAGATTTGCCAAGGATGGTTTGATTCGGTATCATATTTTATGTCAACAAGTGAATGTCACCTCTTTGGAGGAGGTGATGAAGAACTTCATGCATCTCTCAACAAAGCAAGCAGAGCAGACGCAAGATTAGAAGTATCTTTTCATATCTATCAGGATAAGCTTTGCTTCAACATCTTTTGTGCCAGAAGTGCAGTTGGCCCAATATGTTCCTGCCCTGGAAAGAATTGTCATCTTGAAATTGCTTAAGCAAGTGCTTTAAAGTGCTCAAGATTATTTATTCTCTCATTATGTATACTATAAAGAAAATATTTATGTCATTCTTGTGGAAAATGTAGATGAATGTATTTCATTTTCATATTATTATAATATTTTGATGTTATTAAGTGCTTAACTAATGTTAAATATAAATTCTAGAAATTAATTTTTCTTTTAATTAGATTTAAAATAAAAAAAAGAAATGATGTTATCATACGATCACAAATAATAAAAGTTCGTCGCAAAAATAATTTTTCACCGCTAAATTCGTCCCTAAACAACATCCGTTGCAGAGTTTGTCGTTAAAGAATTAATAAAAATTCATCGCAAATGTCGTTGCTAAACTTTCTTGAATTCGTTTTGTTGCTAATCGGCAACGATTTTTTCCATGATACCATTCGTGGCAAATTAGCGACGAATAATTTTTCGTTGCAATTTAGCGACGAAATTATTTTCGTCACTAAATTTTGGGACCTGAGTTGGTGACGAAATTATTTTCATTGCTATTTTCGTCACAACTTTCATGACAAATGCAGTTGCTAAACCTTCGTTGCTAATTAGCAACTAATTTTGCGACGAACTGTATTCGTGGCAAATTTGTGACGAATTTCGTCATGAATACAGTCATGACAAATTAGCGACGAATTTTGTCACGAATATTGGTTGTGGCAAATTAGCGACGAATTTCGCCACAAATAGGATGCGTCGCAAATTAGCGAAGAAATTTGAAATTTTTCGTCGCTAAATTTTGCGACGCCGAATTGGCGACGAAATTTTTTTCGTTACAATTTTCGTCGTAACTCCATTTAGCGATGAATTTTGCCAAAGTTTTCGTGGCAAATGCCGTTGCTAAAACCTTATTTTTTTTTTGTAATGTATATATGATGGTAGGCACCCACATCAGTAATTTTTGAACGATTAAATTGGTAGCTCATCAAAAGATTTATGACTAAATTTTTATAGTTGATATGAATTGGCCGTCGCATACGATATGTTTATGACTTTGCGGATAATTATCTAAGCACTAATCTTGTTGTGCTTTATGCTCGCTCAGAAAACCAGAACAGCAGAGGCAAGGACGATCATAAAGGTCTTTTTGAGCACACTCATTGGATTTTAGAATGTCTACTGTTTCTGTCTGAACAAGGGAAGGACAATGGGAGCGAGGCTCGCTCCGTGCAATCATGGCTTGGACCTAAAAAGCAGCCACGTAATTCGGCTGTCCGAATGTGAAAGCTTCAGCGCCTACAACCATGAGTAGATCGACCGGCTTTTTTGACACCGTGCGTGGACTTAAAGGAGAGTACGAACAACAACTGATGCATTGCATTTACGAATGAAAGGCGCCTTGACCCGGGAGCAAAGGGATAGTGTTGCACGGGGCGCACATGAATGAAGCCTTTTGATTAGTACGCACCAACGACCCGGTTGCCTCTTTATTTTTCTTCAGCATACTCTGATTATATGCTGCGCTTGATTTCTGTCTGCGTACAATGACGAATTTCTGATAGATTGGACTTACGTACGGAATTCATACATTGAAAAATCGAGTATTAGAGACTGCAATAGGTCCTATCTCGTTCATATCTAGAGTAAAGTCAGCACCCCAAAATCAAAAGAATAGTATTAAGATCGTGTATAGCTAGAGTCTTTAATAAAGAAGGAGCAATATCGACCGGAATGTACCACATTTTAATGATTCAATAAGTCTGAACTTCCTTGACGCGAAAACGACGCGCATGACAAAGTGGGTTGGGCGATGCAACATGATTTTTTAAATGTGTTGGGTCGTAACACAACGCAACACGTTAATCCATTTCATGAGTTCCCCTTCCGTAAATGCGTTTCTAGTTTGCCCATCGTTATTTTCTATGTGGGTGTCACTTTTAAAACCTATTTAATAATATCATATACAAAAAAAAATATACCCGTTAATTTAAACAGATCGATCCGTGTCTAAAACGGAGTAAGCGGATCAACCGGTGAAAGACACTATCGATGCCACGTCATAAGGTGAGGTGACCCAATCTATTATGCTAGTCTGTTTGTACCAAATTCGAACATATCTAATTGTTTATCGTGATGGCAAACGGGTCATGTCGAGAATCGCCGATCCTAATGCAAGTCGTGTTGGCGTGCCGAGAGGACAGAGAGAGCGATGGACAACCATCATGTGAAAAGAAAAAGTGGATGCACTCTTCAACGTTCCTTGTTCTCACTTTTATGTCAGGATTTCCACGGCGCATTCAATCTATTTTCAACCCTAAGTATTTTATGCTCGTGAGTTAGAAGTCACTCTATTCAAAGGCGTTGCTTTTGGGAATATTTTTTTTTTCTTTTATTGGGGTTTGCTGACCGTCTATATGCATCAATATTTCTAAAGTAGACTTTATAGGTAGTCGAGCATTTTCTAGAAGGATAGAGATGGATGCTTTGTCCGTTTTCTGGTAGAAGCGTAATTATGTCTTTATTGTTGAGTGGTCTCGGGCCTTTCTCTTATCCCAAAAGCTAGCTAAAAGGTCATGGGTACATCAGGCTCGTCTCAACCCTCACACTTATAAACCACCACAAGCTCCTACCATAATCGATGTGGAACAACATCAACAATCTCTCCCTCACACATCGGGTCATGGGTCGAAGGCAAAGACAATTCGTATCTCTTCTGTGTGACTATTGGGGCAAAGACAATCCGTATCTCTCCTATGTGACTATTGGGTCCAGACTTATTGGTAAACTACAATTCGTATCTCTTCTGTGTGACTATTGGGGCAAAGACAATCCGTATCTCTCCTATGTGACTATTGGGTCCAGACTTATTGGTAAACTAGACTCTGATACCAGTATTGGGTGGTCTTGAGCCTTTCTCTCATCCCAAAAGCTAGCTTAAAGGTTAAGACTTTCCCTCACACTTATAAATCAACCACCAGCTCCTTCCACAATCGATGTGGGACAACATTAACATTTATGATCTTCACTTTGACATTGTTCTAGGGGGGAAGTGGTTAATCTAGTAAGGAGTTTGCACCTGATACAAATTAATTGATGCAGTCCCTTTGCTCCCTACAAGGCAAAAAGAGAGAAGAAGCCAACGTTTATTTTTGCGCTCGTTTCTGCATTTGAATGCTAATATTAGATGCTCACTTGGACTTTATCAACATCCCATTTTTTTAATTATTACGAGGAATACGATACCATGAAGGTTGAATCTGAAGGTGCATGATCGGTTATGTATGTATGTGTGTGTGTGTGTGTATATTATATATATATATATATATATATATATTATATTATATTAGAATAATAGAATCTCATTGAATCACGAGGCCGGGCCTCAAGGTCGAGCATATTGCCTCGGCGCTCGGGTTGGCTGACCGGTCCACGGTCATGTATGGAGCTTGGCGACATTCAACAGGACAAAAGAGGCGGCATCGGAGGGGGGAAAGGACAAGATTTGCACCTTCACATGGAGTTACCTGTTCAGCACGCAAAAACAAAAACCAAAACGAACGGTTTCCTCGATGAAAACGCATGCACGGGGGGGGCATCGATCAGAATCCTCGCCCCCTGCCCTTTTTCTGATTTATGTCGTGTTCTTTGTCGAATCCAGTCAGGAGTCACGATTTCATGACGACCCATTTTGGCAAAAGTTTAAAAAGTCCATTTCACGCAACGTGCCCCGTCGACATTCACCGTCCCTGGAAATGACCGATTCATTCGACCGGCCCTCCCTCCAGCAGCCAAATGAATCCGTGCATCCTTGAAAACCCTTCCCCATTCCCGTTTCCCATCACATCAGCTACTCCTTCTCCGGTCAAATTACGCGGTATCAACTTGTTAGGAGCCAGGTTAGTCTCGCTGCCGTATCGACTTATTAGGAGTTAGGTTAGTGTCGCGGTTTTGATGGTCCAGTCGCTCCAAAGAGCAAATGCTTACGTATGCTTCGACTATTCTATCAATCGGTTTAACTTAAAGGGCTAACATTCCCGGGCAAAAGTACATCGCATTTTTCCGTCGGTCGGGGGCAAAAATCTCTCGACCCGTTAGGTTACAGGAGAGATTGGACTAATGAAATACCCTACGAAAGTAGTGAATTAGGATCGACAGTCATGGATATAAGTCATGAGGAGGCTTCAAGTTAAGTTGGCACATTCAGCAAGAGCTTGATGTTAGCAGAGGAGGGCTTCTTTCATATAATCTCGTCAAGAGTCTCGGCCGGCTGAACCAAGTCGAGCCTGTTGAGATGCTACTGAGGCTGGGCTAGTCGAGAGACCAGATTAGAATAC
Source organism: Psidium friedrichsthalianum (assembly GCA_019149425.1). NCBI lineage: Eukaryota > Viridiplantae > Streptophyta > Magnoliopsida > Myrtales > Myrtaceae > Psidium > Psidium friedrichsthalianum. Next base: position 52,793 of record JAGVVM010002835.1, read on the forward strand.
ATGATAATGGGCCAGGGGCTTGGATCTTGGCCCTTCTTTCTTTTGATTTTGCCCCTTTTTTGTGGGAGGATCGAGCGCAATTTGTTGTTGATTGCTAGCGCCTTCACTATGCACTTCCAGACAAGCCTTTAGCATGGACCTCAACTCTATTCAACCCTAATTTGACAAATCATATCAGTTCCTTCTTTCTTTCTTTCCTTTTTTTTTTTTTGGTTCATTAAACGGTGAGTTTGGCATAGCTCTTCGACCCCTTAGGCATATCATGTTGATAGAACAATTAAATATTAAATCGTAATTTCATCTAACAGTTTAAACTTTTAAAATAATTGGCAGTGGTTCAACAAATCTTACATGGTATCAAAACAGTCGGTCCTGAATTCAAAACTAAGCAAAAATACCATACTAGGCATAAGGAAAAGTGATAGGATAATTAAATATAAAATCATCCATTCATCTTACACATGTTGCATAAGATTGCATGAATGTTCTATGAGTGAAGAGCGACAATTATGAATGGACCTTGGCTCATTCGAACATCGATCAACTTCCGACAACTCCACAGGTGTTGTTGATGGCAAGAATTGTTTCTTTTGTTGAGTTCAGCTTCCGACACATCTCTCTCTCATGTAAATAGCAATTACCATTCATAGTCATTCTATTAGAATCTTGTTTCATTTCATTAACTAAACAAAGAGATGGCTATGCAATTGATTCTGCATTTCGGATCTGATTTCACTTAATAATTTTAAAGTTAGGCAATTGAATTCTTTGATGGGATAATTTCAATAAGGGAGGAAGGGGTATGAATCTGAAACTTGATACATTCAATCTGAAGTGAAGGGACGAGGGAGATATCACCGAGTCTTTATCCCACTCAAACGGTCAGTGAACAGCACAAAGATGAGGTGAGCCGCCCAATCAGCAGCGAGCGATCGTCCACCGTGTGTGATCTAGTGGAGAGCCATGCCGGGTGACCGTGATCGTCCCTTGTCCCCCACCTGCACGTCCTCCAACCCTCCCGTCTATGTGGCCGAACCCAAACCCAAAGTAATATTACCTCCAGAGAGGATTTCTTCTTTGGTGAGATAGATAATACCTCCGTTGGGAATGAGCAAGACAAACCGAACGAATCGAGAACCATTTAGATTGAATCAAATCGGCCAATTCGATCCGATTCCCGATTTCATAAAATTGGAACCGTTGATCTTTGACCTGGTTTCCAGTTCCAGGAGGGAACCGAGGAGCCCGAATTGAACCGTAAACTTAATTTTACTTAATATATTAAAACTAAATTCCGTGTTACTCACCCATATTAATAGTCCCTTGATTCCATTAAACAGCCCGGGCATTGGAATGGATCGGTTTGTTCGGTCGGGCTCTCGATTTCTGGATAAGACAGGATTGGATCGAGAATCGATCTCCCCTAACCTCCATCGAGAGCTCAATTTCTCAAGAATCTCCCAATTTCGATATGGATGGCCCCGTATTTAATCGAAGTGCAAATCCGTTTCTCAAAAGTAATATACATATATATAGATGTCGACTTCACCGGTTAGAATAGTAACGACATGCCACTTGAAAAAGTAGTTGGCAGCCGTCTTTTAAGTGAGCGGACCAAATATGTTATCACCGAGACTTTTTCTTGTCGCTATAAATTTTAGGGATGATTAAGCTTGAATTGCAGTATGTACAAATCTCAACGCATGCATCTAATGCGAATTTTTATCTTTTTTGGCCAAGCATTTGATGCGAATTGATTATGGCCTTTGTGGGGGGTGATCGCCATCACATTATCATATTATTCACGCATTCTCCTAACTAAATCAGCGACGTGTCTGAACGCCGTCCTCTCCAATTTAGACAACAAAACAAAGGAATGGCAAAACCTATTACATTGCCACTGATGTTGGCCTTATTTACACAGTACCACTTACTGTGTGTGAACTTCGCATTACTCGCCGACCTGTATTTTCAACCAAGCAAAATACCATGGAGTTTGACCCCGCCCCCAAAAATATACATATATATATTTACCGTGGAGAAGCCGTAGTGCACCAACCAGCGACCAGTCATGCAAAGCCAATTTGATTCAAAACTCATCTATTATAATAAATAATTTTAAATATATATTTAAAAATAGACTATTGCTATTCGTTAGTTTCACGGACAATAAATAATTTTAAAAAATGCATTTTTTTAAATTATCTCCTATACCTTTCAAAATAATTAATTAATAAAAAGTGCATGCAACAATTTATAACTGAACATTTTTGTAAAAGGTAAAAACTTTTCTAGTTTTTTTGTTTATTTTTTTTTAAACAATTCAATGGTCATCTTTCTGAAAATATTGATAGGTAAATATAGACTTTTTCTCCCCTTGGGTGTTTTTTTTTTCTCCCAGCAGCCGCCAACCCCTTCTCTTTTTCTACGCAAAGCTTTGTTCACGAGGGAGAGAGAGAGGGTCTTCTTTGTTTTTTGTTTGTTTTTATTCTCTATTTCATTTTCTTATTTTTCTCTCGTTTGAGAGCTTTTCTCTTTCGATTTAATCTAGATTTAGAAGTTTCTCTCTTTCATTTTGGAGAGATTTCTATCTCGATCTAGTTTAAATTGGGTTTTTTTTTATGTGTATATTTTCGAGGCTTCACTTTTCCTGGGTTTCCATGGTGAACAAATTTAATTTTGAAGAAAATTAGAGAAATTTTGTGAAAGTTTCGCTCTCACAAGTGTCACGTTTATGCTCGTTTAACATGTTTACTCTATTCATTGATGGTTTTGGAGGCGTCAAACATAGGCGCGCATAGCCGAAAGGCAAAACCGTAACATCATATGGAGTTCTCGGTGTGTGTTCTTATTATTGAAGACAAATTCAATGATTAGCCACTGATTTTGGTATGAAAAGTCATAGTTATATTCTTTGAGCGTGTGATCTACAGCCTTATTCTGAAAATTCCTCTTGTTGTCTTAATCTTTTTTTATTTTGAATTGTCTAGGATTTGCCTTGGTTTTAAAGGTGTACTTCTTGAATCAAACGTTTCTCGATTTGAAGCTATGCTTCTTGATTCGAAATGTTACTTACGTTTCTTGCTTGTATTTCGATTGAGGAGGTGAATGAAATATTATTTTACTTAAAAAAAATGTGCATCATTCCTTCTTTCTTTCTTTTGGTCCAATAGGATGTACATTACATCTCGTGACAGAGAAGAAATGAAAAAGCGTGAGAGATTGGGCAGGAAAGGTTTGCTTCCGAAAAAAACAGAGTACGGCGCCACCGGCATTCATATGATGACATGTCAGTTACTGACACCGACAGTTACCCGCTTTCGCACGTTGCAGCAAAGTCGGTTGCCACGCTTCGCGGCGGTCTCTGGGTGGCGCTCAAAGCGAGAGCCGCAGCCGCCAATGTTCTCCGCCTAAAGAGGCTCTGTGCGCGACACTTTGGGGAGCCCAACGGGCAATCCCCGGAAACGCCAACGACAACCAAAAAAGGGCGACTTGTCCTAACAAAGACCGTCGTGGTGCCAGCGCTTTCCTTCCCACACCACACGCAAAAGAATAGTTTTTTTCTATGATAGAATTCCTGTTTTGAGTATCTGACCTCAGCAGGAGAGACCCTTTAAGACGATTTTTTTTTTAAATTGAATAATATGAACAGGAAATGGGGAAAGGTCATAATGTCCGAGTGATGTGGAGAGATTGGGTTCACTTAGTTTTGAAGGGTGTACATATAAATATCTGAGGCAGCGATGGGGACAGGTCCCTTCTTTTTTGTCTTCCTTTTCCTTTTCATTTTCCGCCCAGTCAATCCGTATTTGGAGTATACAATTGGTGGCGTGGTAGTTTCATAGTTCGTGATGTTTTGGAGGAAAGTTTATCTTTTCCCATTTCAGGCAAGTTTTTCCTCTCTCTCTCTCCTCTTTCTCCTCTCTGTCCTCTGGGTTGGTTTTGCTTCGTCTAAATATACTGGCACTGATGATGATGATAATGCTTCTCAGTCTGAGTTGAGATTGAGAATAAAGTATTCAGATTCTTGGAGCTGATACACCATCTCAGCAGTTTGCATGAGACATGCCTGATCTTTGAGGATAGTGCTTGGTGGAAAAAGCTATTAAAAAAAAAAAAAAACCAGTTTGAACCTGCTCTTCTTGGGGTCTGGAGTGTACTTTCCTGATGCAACCATTGGTTTTCGATTCTTTTGAAGGAAAGGAAAAGAGAAATTCGAGGGAACTTGTCTGGAATTTTTTATGTTCTTCATTCAAGCATGTTAACTATGTTGCTTATGCACTTCCCCTATATTCTGCATATTCTTCGTTTGGGTTAACACACTGGTTGGTATTCGAGGGTATGTGTGTAAGGATTTCTGATCAGTTCCTTCAAGGTAGATGAGTGCATTGAGGTTTTATGTGCTGCATTTCTGTTCCAGTTGGTAGAATTGCTTGAATTTTGAAGTACCAATTCCTGGAATTCCTCCGTCACCCAGATTCCTTGTGATTTTTGGTCTTGATAGGTCACTTGCATGAGAAGTCATGTATATCGAATGCGAAAAAGGTCAGGCTGAGTAATTGGGCTGTATGGACAACCGACTGAGAAAAGATTTGCAGTTTCTGTTTCTCGGGATGGAGAACTCGGAAATAGACAATCTGATGAATTTTTCCTGCCAGAGGATCGTTTTCTTCGATCATATATGAAAAACAAGTGGCCGGAGAGCTCTTCGCACTCTTCTGCGGTTAATATGGAGGAGAAAGATCCGAGTGCTTGTGTGACCTCCACCTCATGTTCCGAGCCTCCCGTTACTACTGCACGTGCCAACTTTAGTGTTCAGGATGCAAGGCCTGAGGTTGAAGAGTTGACAGTGAAGAATATGCATCAGATAGCTTTGAGTGGCGGCCATAATGGTTTTAGGCAACGCGAGTTACAGCATCTTCTCAATTGCTGAGTAGAAGTCTTGGCTCCCAAGATAGTTCTCCAGCGATGGCAATGGTCGGCAAAGTGAACGTGGGAATGCCTTCACATATACCGGCTGAACTGATTCGGGCAATTGATGAGCAGATGTTATCCAGTGAACAAGCTAGTGAGGCTGAGAAAATCATGAAGGGGAAGGGGATTTGTAGCTGCTCTGCTGATGGGGTTAAAAACTGCGAACCTGAGAAGGTGATTTCTGAAGCTAAAGTAGCTTCTCTGGCATTATTGGAAGCGATGCCAAGCACCGACAAGCATTCACTGCATGGCATCGGTAAGTCTGAAATTGAGATTTCGCATGATTGGACTAACTTAAGAGAGTTGCTCAAACCGGCGTGCCGCAAGATAAACAAACTCGAGAGCTTGCAACTGTTCAGGCAGATAGTGGAGTTGGTGGATTTTGCTCATTCTCAAGGTCTTGTTTTGTTAGATTTGAGGCCGTCCCACTTTGTTCTGCTTTCCTTGAACAAAATCAGATATATTGGTTCATCGCCAACAGAGAGGGCAGCGACTGTTCTTAATCAGGATTTGAAAAGGAAAAGGCCGTGGGAACAGGGTGAGCGTGCTTGTTGTGTCTTAGGCGAAAAAGGACCAACAAAAGCTTGGTCAAGACAGAAAAGCTCTTTCATGTCCGCAGTTCGGCTCCAATCCAGGCTTTGGAAGTCAGATAATTGCTGAGTTAGATCCAAATGTCACAGGTTTTCCAGAATCAACACATAACGTTGGGCCAAGTAATACAAACTTCAGCCACCAAGACATTCGATCTGTGCTTTCTCAGTGGAGGAGAGATGGTATACTAGTCCAGAGGAGCTCACTGAAATAGGCTGCATTGCTGCGTCTAACATATACAGCCTCGGCATCCTACTTTTTGAGGTAAGATAACAATTTTGCAATTTGAAGCTCGCACACTTTTGATTTATGGCACATTGCTTCGTATATTTTCAGCGAGTCATAATTCATACATCGGGTCACCTTAATACAAACTTCTCTGTCTTGGTTGAACTAATGAAGATAGTTTACCTGTTGAGACTGCACTCCTAGTACGGAAATAAGTAGGTGTCGTTTCACACAACAGAGTGATCAGATTAGATCACCTTGGTTGCTTGTGATCCCATATATCTTTGATGCTTGTTATTGAGGTCTTTGATTATTTGGGAGGCTTTTGGTCAATGAATGATCTGCCTTTACACAGTTAAGAGAAACACATACATTTGCTCTCCATTAGGAAAAAGATACAACCAATTCTTCTTCCTACTAAATTCCTCTATGACCAGCTTGCATATGATTCGGCCTGACATCAATCAACTGAATAGTTTTCCTTCTAGTGAAGGACATCTCCCTGATCTGCCCTTTTAGTAATTATGATTTTTTTCTATGATCAAACTCAGATCGCATCTCTTTTGGGGGTGCTATTTTAGGACCTAAGAGTCTGTACTAAATTTAACTGTTTGTCTCAGTTGCTCTGTTGCTTTGAGACATGGGAAGCTCAGTTGTGAGAATGTTGGCTTGAGTCACCGGATTCTGCCGCCAATTTTCTTTCAGAGAATCCAAAGGAAGCTGGTTTTTGTCTTTGGCTTCTTCATCCTGAATACGATTCCCGTCCAAAGGCTAGGTAAACTCGGAAACGCTTTGTTCTCAGCATAACTAATGGGAGTCTCATAAGTGTTTAAGTAATCTTTGAGGTACTAAGTAAATGTTATCGGCCCTTACATATGCTGTCCCAGTGCCATCACCTGAGGTTCAACTTTGTTGTCATCTAGAGATTCAGAGCCAATAAGAATTTTGATCCTGCCCCTAACATAGAAATGACATTTGCATCTTTATCTATAGTTGAAAATATACTACATGTTAAGTGGTCACGACCTGAGTATCTTGCAAGATTCATGAAATGCTCCCATTTTGATTCAAGCAGAGTGTTGCACGTGGTTTTTGCAAGCAAGTGATATGAGCTCATATTATGACACTCTGCATGCCTATCAATGTCTGCCTTTTTGCTTTCATTATTCCATGGCTGGAAGGGGAAGGAAAGGAAGATCGTTTATGCCTTTTTTTTTCTAAATGCATTCTGGTGAATATGTTGATCACCTTCCATTCACCTAATCCTATGCAGAGGTAAATAATTCTGAATTGATCCATGAATTTCTCAAGAAATTTTGCACTAGAGATGCAGCTTCTACGTGGCATATGCAGATTTAGTCTCATATTGCTTACCACTCAAGAAGCTCAATTTTTTTTTACTCCTACCTTCAAGGCCGATGATTTAATTTTCCAAATAAGGAAGTATAAATTGAGAATAAAAAAAATTTAGCTTTCTCATTTTTTTTTCTGTTTCACCAGGGAAATTTTGCAGTCGGAATTATTACGTTCATTACAATTGCATGAGTTGCACCAAAACAACCATCCGGGATATCTACCCGTGAAAATGATGCGGAACCAGAGCTATTACTTCACTTTTTGGTTTCACTGAGAGCTCCAAAAGTTGAAGGATGCCACCAGTTAGCAGAAGATATAGGACTCATTGAAGAAGATCTTAAGAGAAATGGAGAGAAAGATTCTGTTCGTTAACGTCCTCTTTGCTCAGCGAGACACCCACAGAGTTCCGTTCAGAAAATCTCATGACTTCTGGATTTCATAGGAGGACCGTACCTGCTCCCACCGGTGAAACAAACTGTCAAGGAAATTTAGGACAGCTGAGGATGCTTACTTTTTTGCGAGATCTCAGTTACAAACTAGAAAGGCTCTGTGGCGGCGCATCCTGACGAAGGATTGCTAAGCAATCAAGAGAGATGGTCTGGCCATGGCATGTAAATCAGGACCTCAGTGTCAGGAAAGGCCATCTGATCTTACAGATGACTTTTTGATGTTTATGCAAGTTTGCTCGTTATAGTAAGTTTAAGAACGGGGAGCATTGAGAAGCGGAGATCTTCTGAATTCTGCAAATGTGCTTCGATCTATAGGTTTTGACCGTGACGAGGATTATATTGCAGCTGCTGGTGTGTCCAAGAAGATAAAAATATACGAGTTTGCTGCTCTTTTAGATGACTCAATCGACCTACATTATCAGCAGTAGAGATGTCAAACAATTCAAAGCTTAGCTGTGTTTGTTGGAACAGCTACATGAGAAACTACCTGGCTTCAATGATTATGATGGCATAGTTAAGGTGCATGAAGCATAATGAGTTCAGTCTTCGTTGATTCTATGGCTCACTGGACGGTTCCTTCTTAATCTTCATGATTAGGAACCTTATGCATTCATGCTTCCATCTAAATGAACTCTTGTTTTAAGTACAAATTTAGTGATGAGATATCTGTCTCATGAAAGTTCCCCGTGACCTCAAGTTAAACTATCTATAAATCTGGTATTGACTTTCTTGTTTGAATAGATTTGTAAGATTTTGTGGACCACTGCCAACTGTTCCAAAAGCTTAAGCTGTTGGATGAAGGCGTGATTTAATATTTAATTAATAACACTCCCCCTCATGCTTAGTCTGGTCTTTTTGCCTAGTACTAAGTGTGGAAATATATTATTGGGGAGGCAAATAGGGGCTGGAAGGATTTGAACTCAAGACCTCATGCTCTGATACCATGGAATATTATACATGGTATCAGCATGAGGTCTTGAGTTCAAATCCTTCCAGGCCCTTCAAATCCTTCTAGGCCCCTATTTGACTCTCCAATAATATATTTTCACGCTTAATACTAGGTAAAGCGTAGGGGGAGTGTTAGAATAATTAAATATTAAACCGTGCCTCTAACAGATTCTACGGCATATATCCTTAAACAGCTCCTTCTTAAAATGACTAGGAACTGTATGCATTCACGGACACCTAAATGATCTCCCGTTGTGGGAACCCATTTAGTGTCAAGATGTCTGTCTCTTGGGATTTTGATGAAGCAGCAAATTACTGTGAAAAACCATCTGTGAACCTGGTATAACTTCATGGTTTTCTAGTGTTTGACTTACAAAACTTAGTGTTGTAAGTTCCAAACTGATGTGAACAACAACCAGATGTTTGGTCGTGGTTCATTGCCATGCTAATTGTGCATATAGTTACTTTTACATTGCTTGAACCTAGATATGGGACGTGGGCACTGCTCAAGGATTTTCACAACATATGGAGCACCAGAAGAGGGCTTGGTCTGTTGACTTCTCTCAAGCAGATCCTATGAAGTTTGCAAGCGGTAGTGATGATTTTTCCGTGAAGCTGTGGGCAATCAATGAGGCAAGGCATCTCTTGTATCTTTTAACATTCGTTGTTCCATATGGTAGTATAATATCTTCTTGGAAAACAGACATAATCTTCCCCCTAGTTACAATTTACGCATGCACGAAAGCTTCAATAGAAAAGAAGCTTGAACTGAGTCACATTGGGGGAATCAGACTGGCACGGAAATTCAGTAGACTTCGTGAATTCGGTTGATCATTCTTGCCTATGAAAGCCCTGTTAATATTTACTTAAGCTGTAACCATAAGTTCAAGCAGCGTAGATGCAGATTCTGGCTTGACTTTTTAGTTAATTTATCGTCTTGGGAATCTTATGTGAGGATTTCTAATTCGGAAAGGAAGAATGAGGTAATGAATGTGATTTTTTGCAGAAAAACTCCGTTGCAACCATTTGGAACCCAGCCAATGTCTGTTGTGTTCAGTTTTCTCCTCACTCGACTCATCTTTTGGTTTTGGATGTGCTGATAACAAAATCTATTGCTACGATCTTCGGCACACTCAAATTCCTTGTGCACTTTAGCTGGCCATGGGAAAACAATCAGCTATATTAAGTTTTTGGATTCTGAAAGCATTGTCTCTGCATCCACTGACAACACCTTAAAGCTATGGGATCTAAAGAAGGCGAACTCAGATGGGTCGTCCTCAAATGCTTGCACCTTAACATATAGGGTCATACTAACGATAAGGTTGCTATCTCTATGCTATATTTATTGACATTTTTAGGCATATGATTGGTTCGATTATCTTGACCATGAGCTTCCAGTTTTGCAGAATTTTGTAGGTTTGTCCACTTTGGATGGATACATAGCATGTGGCTCAGAGACTAATGAGGTACATGACTTGGGTCTCAGCTTTTGCGTGTACAATAGTGTTTATTCCTAGATAACTAGCAAGTGAATTGGATACGATTTTGCTTGTTTTGTACTGCCAAATGTAGAGAAAGAGTTCAAAATCAGCGATAAGCTGTTGAACGTTCGATGCCAATGGTTACAGTGCTTGAGACTTAGACTATGGTGATCTAATTTATTTGTGGACCATTGTATAAGCAAAGGGGATGGAAATTTTGGTATTTCTGCTTCTATCAATGTTAAGTTGTGTTATTAATCGTTCATGTTCATAGTACACCTATTAGATTACCCAAACTTCTCTTATTGGACCAAGATGCATTTTCTTCGGTCAGACAAAGATATGCCACCTAAGAGAGAGTATCCTTTTGAAGAGGTTTCTTGAGGGGAGAAAATAACTATATCAACGAACCAATTGGATTCCTTGTTAGAGATGTCTACTTTCTAACCCCAGGTCTTAATTTTAATATTTCCATTATTGGTCATTCTCCTGTTGTTCCACAGATAATCTATTGTGATATTGTGACGACCAAGGATAAGATGACTAAATACAGTCAGTTGTTTTTATCAGGTTTATAGTTACTATAGATCCCTACCGATGCCAATCACTTCTCATGCATTTGGATCTTCTGATCCTATTTCTGGAACCAAGATTGGCAATGATTATGGTAATTTTGTCTCGAGTGTTTGCTGGGGACAAAAGACAAAAATGGTTGTCGCTGCCAATTCTGCTGGATGTATGAAGATCTTGCAGATGGTTTGAGGGAAAAAAATGTTTTGATTCAAGCGTTTGCTGGGGACGGAAGACATATAAGATTGTCACTGCCAATTCTGCTGGAGGTAAAAACTGTAGCAAATGGTTTGAGGGGATAGAATTGATCTTCTCTTGACATTCTTCAAGACAAAACTTTTGGATTGACTTGTGAGTTCCCATACTCTGCTTTGCAATTGTGGCAGCAAGTTCTACTCAAGCAAGCTGTCTCAGGAACACGAAAATAGAGAGAATACAAGGCTGATCTAGAGGCACTTAGGTTTCTGTTAGTGTCTACAACGGAGGAATATGAAGCAGGATAACATGAGGCAATCGAACAGCTGATCCCGGCACAATCACAAGCTATAACTTTCCTGGGGCGGCATGTAGCAGGGCTTCTGTGATAGAGAGAGCAAGCGATATCTGATGACTATGTTTATGCTGCAGTGTCATGAATCTGATCTTGATTGGTTGCTGATCGGCAATCGAACTCTTTCTACTTCACGAGAAGCAGTAGGGGGTTGGCTCAGGTATGGCGTCACTTGGTATCATTTGAGACTTTGATCTAGGTAACATAACTATAGTGTCATATCTGCTGATAGATTATGGTTTTTGTTCAAGTAGATGACTCTCACTGCTTATCATTTTAGTAAAGAACTATAACTATCTTTTCTCATAGCCATATAATCAATTAGTTGAAACCTTTGAGCGGTTTAGAAAGTTTGACATATTACAAGCATTTAATGTGAAGAAAGATATCATGAACCTGATCATATAAACCACTGCAAACTCATGATTGATTTTTCATGTAGAAATTTCAGCATTGGCAGGAGCGATGAAAGAAACCCCAGTTTTTTCTGAACTTCTACATCTCGGAAAAGAATTATTCATCGCTCTCCACATCTCAGAAACAAAGCTTCATTTGTGAGGAATTTTAGATCCTCTAATCATACTTGTCTTGCTTCATCCTCTGCTCTACGGACAAACATATGAAATGGTTGGAAATGTATAGTGGTGGAGGCGTTTCTTGCGGAAAGACAGCTCAGAAGAATTTCAGCTAGGCAACTCGAGGTCGTTCTTCTTTGCTCTCGGCTGAGGTGAAAACACGGGGGACCGTCTTAGAGCGTGCAATGTAATCTTTTTTTCTCTTTACATCGTTCTATGGTTTTCATTGCGAAAATTCACGCTCGTAGCCATTTTAGTGCTAAAGTTATCTTGATGCATCAAGATTCTTTCCTTGTCACCTTCTAGAAATTCAGCTGGACCTGCTCTTCAGCTGCAAATAAGATAAGTGATTCACGCTGTCAACCCATGCTTCATTTGGTGTGCTTTCGCACAAGATCCGTAACATGGCATTGGTCATGTCTGTTCGAACTATGTCGGGTACGGTCTCTCGCCCTTGTCCCATGTCATAAGGTTTTCTCTGCGACAAAATCCTGATCTACACTCATCACAAGCTTCGCAACTAGCCGACACCCAACTTTGGTACAAAAACATAATGTCAAACCACCTCGTGTGGCTCATGCTTCGTTCCTATTCTTCTTCCTGATCTCCATCACTTACTGGGAATCAACTGCAACTATTTCAAACAGATGGAAATGGAGGCCACTAGGATGGTACAGGTTAGTGCACCTACTGAATGCTCCTTGATTCATTCCGCACAAGGGAGATGTCTGGTCGACGGTATGAGCAAACCACGATTTGGTTGGTTGCAATTATTTATGCTGATGTTGATCCTGTCGCCTAGAAATAGCCAGAGACGTATAATCATGTCGCCTTTACACAGTTGGTGGTTGTGCTGATTCAAACTGCTGTGGGTCATGGGTGACAAGTTTTTAGCAGCATATCATAGCAATCCATACCATTGCTCTAGCGAAAAAGATTGCATGAAAGCTCAGGAGCGTCTAACATTAAACCGAAGATTCAACTGTGGACCGAGGGAGTGAAAACCGCCCAGATGGGGCCGCTTTTGCTCAGCTTTCACATGATCGCTTCGTTACTTGCTGGCCTAACATCGACAAGTGGACATGGCCAAGAACCGTACGTTACTCGATGTCGAAACACAGCCTCGCTTGTGTTGGCTCGATCAGATCACTCCACTCCACTGATCAAAAACCCTACCAACATTGAATTGGGTCTGCAAAGATGCAAACGTGTGGTTCAAGTTTCTTTGAGATCTTTCCCTCCACGATGGATGCGTCACTTGGGATCTCAGCAGTAATTGGTGGTGTGGACAGTGGCCAACCAATTGATTGAATCCTTCTTTTGATTCGTTCTCTTGCTTTTGCTTGCTCCTCCACGGCAACATATTTGCCTGGACCAGAAACATCGTATGGTGTACCTACTCAACATTGATGCATTAATTAGGAGAGATGGAGCGCACGTGCTAGTGGTACTGAAATGCTGATGAAGAAACACTAATTCCCAACTGGGTTGCCTGTCCCAAATCTAATCTGTCCAAATCTTTTTTTTTTTTTTAATCTCATGAAAATGCACAAAATTTCAGTTGGTACCAAAATGTGGCCTCCATCAGTTTCCAACGAGTGCAACCTTTGACTATAAGTTGGTGCGTTCTGATTAGACAACAAAAAGTTCAAGCTATAATGGGATTTGGCCTAAAATTTGGGCCAGAATTAATTTTGAGGTGTGACTTATACTTTTCATTGACAAGAAAAGACGGTGTTGCCGGGGAGCTGCCTCGATGGGGTCTCAAGAGGGCAGCGTCCTTTAGACACAATAGGGTTTTTATAGTTTGAGTTAATATTTTTTCATTGGTAGTTTGAGCTTGGGCCGTGAATAGCCACTACTTATATACTCTTTTTCGCTTGTAATTAAGTGATGTGACGGAAGTGTTAATTACGCTAGAATTCTTTATTGGACGTAACCCTAGTTTAAGGTTGAACAAGGATAACATCTTCACGAAGTTCTTCTGATCTCCTTGAAAACTAGACTTGTCCCCCCCATAAAAAAGAAAAAAAATCACGAGCAGCACCTGTCTTCGTCTTGTACATTAAGCGAGACTTTAATGCGGTAGATATTGTTGAAAAATCGAGCACACTTGATCAATAATTCCAAGAGCTTAAGTCAGCTCGAAAATTATATCTTAATCCCACTATTCTACCTACGCTAACACGAATAAACGGATCCCCTACATACGTTGGGAAAGAAGAAGGCGAGGAATCGAACTCGAGACTCTCGACGCGTTCAAATTTGCCGCGCTCCAATCATTTAATTCGATTTGAGTTAGCGCTGCTTGGTACGATAATTATATGTTAATGGCAATGTATGAGATAATTCAACGTTTCGTGCGATCGTGGCGTCGCGACGAAGCTCATCGCGGAAAAGGCGTGCATTTCAATAGGCATTTGCTATGCAATGGCAACTGGCAAGGACAACAACATCCCCATAAAGATAAATGTTCGATCGTTCATGGAGACGTAAACAAGTCCCCCACTGCGTACTTTGTACTAAGTATAATTCTCTTTGTTAACAACCAAGCCGGCTCATTTCTTAGTTCGGATAACAATTTGAGATTAAACCCTCAAAAATTCCAACTTGCATTACGAACTTGCACGCGATTATACGTTGTGCTGCAAAACGAATTTCTGTGGAGAAACGTGCTGGCTCATTCTTATTGGGATGATCGTCCAAGAAGTCCAGCAATTTTAATCTTGAATTTTTTTTTTATTTTTTTGATAATTTGCCAATGCAGCTCTTTCGGTCAATTTTTAGCTGAAAATAGTTCACATCAGCGTCGATCTTTCCGGCGGGCATTGAATGGACCGCCACCACGTCAGCGACTTTCAGTAAACTTTGGCCGAAAGGATTAGATTGATAAATTTTCGAAATATTTTTAGGACTAAATTGGCCAAATTAATAAGTTTTGAATTGAATTAGCCGCTGTACAATGGGTCCGAGACTTTTTGGACAGTTTGATTGAGTGATTGAGCCCGCACAATGCTTTTTTTTCTGAATTTATAGTTATGTGACTATTGATGATAATATCACCTTTTAAGTAGATTTTGAACACCTTTTTTAATAAAGATTGCTTGGATTAACAATAAGAGAAGGTGTTTGATTCTCATGAATATTCTAAGAGAAATCAAACGCAAAAGAAGAACTTTGGTTTCTCAATAATTAGATATTCTATCTCAAAAATACGTATCTTCTCTCTCTCTCTCTCTCTCTCTCTAAAAATTCTATATAGAGATCACCAAGTAGGTCGTGCTCTTAATAAAGAACCTGCTCAGCATCACAAACTCACATATTGAAGTAGCGCAGGAGCTCGGAGGGGCTAAGAGCAGATACGAGCAGAGTGGGATGGAGTCCGTGGCAGCCAGGCCGACGCCCGCCTTAGGAGGCAGCAGCGCTGGAGCAAGAGCGAACGGCGGGCACCAGCATGCGACCGACCGGTGCAAGAACTTCCAGATGCCGCTCCACTACCCGAGATTCACCCGAGCTGACTACGAGGCCATGCCCGAGTGGAAGCTCGACTCCCTGCTCCGAGAGTACGGCCTCTCAACCGCCGGCGACCTCCACGACAAGCGGAACTTCGCCATCGGGTGCTTCCTCTGGCCCAACTAGCGCTCCCCTTGGCCTTCTTCAATCCGGTCACATTCTGCAAACATTAGCCGTCGTTTGTTGAGGACAGTAGCGTGTCGTTATGTGCGTGTGGTCGGGTCATGTAATCTTGCTAATGCTTCGAATTTCAGTTGGAAGTCAACATCTAATTTCAGCTGTGTTTTCTATATTGAATAACAATCGTCGCGTTCCGATTAACTATTTCTGCTCCACGAGTCGTGACCTCCGGCACTCTATAGACCGCGCTTCCGTTGTGCCGATGCAATTTCGAACGGTGTTATTAGTAATCATGTTTCTCTTTTAATTTAGTAATCACATCTGGAATTGGCTCTTTTCATAAGTGAATGTTGACCAGATCGACCCAATAGGAACAAGGTGTTTTTTTTTTTTTTTTCCCTCCCCCTAAAGGTACTTTTATTTATCTCGTAAACTGGGCTTAGCCATCAGAGCCCAAAGCGGGGGTGTCGTTACAAAGTAGAGCCAATCGGAACAAAGTTACTACAACGAGAGATTGAAATTGAAACTGGGCTCACGGTTTCTTGGCCTATAATGATTTTGGGCTCCCTCTACGACGAAGGCCAAGCTGCTTAAAGGACGCGGGGAGCGCACGATAGCATTGGCCGCGCAGGATAGTGAGTGCCGGCACACCGAGTCACCGAGTCGACACCAGTTGTTGACGCTCGAAGACCTGCTCATTTCCTTCCACGCGAAAAATTTCCCACTTTCCCTCATTTTCTCGCTCTCTCTGCCCTGCATTTTCCCCTCGTCTTTTTTTGAAATGATTCGGCGCTGCGATCCCCAAATCGATCCCTAGCTCTCGATTCTGCCTTCGATCCGAGGACCGCTATCTTTAACTCTCCAGCAGAAGCGAGGGGAAAACGAAAGGAAAAATGCCGAGAGAAATCATAACGTTGCAGGTGGACAATGCGGGAACCAGATTGGAATGAGTTCTGGAAGCAGCTCTGCTCGAGCACGGAATCAGTAAGGATGGCATGCTCGAGGACTTCGCTACACAGGTTCGAAACTCCACATAGTACCTGTTTGTTGTAGGCTAATTTTAATCGGGAGCATTGTGAGGTCGTAGTCGTCATTGTGAAGAAATTTTTGAGGATATCGAGCTTAGGAAGCGAGTATCGTTTGGCCAGTAGGCAATGCGCAATTTTGCCTTTCGCGAGTGCAAAGAGATTTTTCTTTTTTCCCGTAAGCTCACAATAGAGCTTGTAGAGTAACCGTGTATAGTTTGGGCTGATTGGGGTTTAGGTGCTGTCAGTTGATCTCTGGCTCGTGGCTGTTGATCTCGGCTTGTGAAGCTTAGGTTGGAATTGAACTTGTCATGACATAGGCTGATGATCAGCCTATTCCCGGGTAATGCTAGTTAAAAGGACTTTGTATCATTAGCACATGTACTAGTTATGATTTCATGGTGTAGACGTCGTGTTTCCAGTTGATCGCTAACTTGTGAAACTTTGGCTATTGCGATGCTTTAGGGAGGTGACAGAAAAGATGTTTTTTTTTATCAAGCTGATGATCAGCACTACATTCCAGGGCTATATTGATGGATTTGGAGCCAAGAGTGATAAATGGTATTCAGAACAGCGAATATCGGAATCTCTACAATCATGAGAACATATTTGTGTCTGATCATGGAGGAGGTGCTGGGAATAACTGGGCCAGTGGATATCATCAGGTTTGGTGTTTTATTGTTTCTGCGCTGTTTTTGCTAAATTTTAATAAGAGAAAGGTATCTGAGAATTGGCTTTCGAGATGTATCAGAGGTCCTGTACCTAGTTTTCTTATCAGTCTGCCTAGTCTGTACTACTTCTATAATGAAAGTCATCTCGACCAGCCCACTGCATCCGTTTCCATTTCATCTCTCTAATGTCTTCAGATTCTTGTTGTGCCACTTACTCAAGTTGATTATATTGAATTGTGGTAACGTTACTTAAATAAAAACATTTTTTGCCCATGATTCCATACCACTTAATGATTGGAAGTACTGAGAAAGAAATTCCCTAGTCATTAATTGCTCTTGCATATCATGTAAATGATGTCCTTTTGTTACCTTGTAATCACTTAATCTTGAGTGACTCAACTAAATGATAATCAACGTATTATCGACTCTGCATGATGTGTGTACCAATTCTTTTTGATAATCTTAATTACCTGACTTTCTTAGTTATCCCTTTTCCAAAAAAAACAACAACAGAACAAATCCAAAAAAAAAAAACACAAACAACAAAAAAAAAAACACAAACACACCAAAAACCAAAAACAAATCAAAAACACAAAACAAAAACAACAAAAAACAAAAACATCAAAAAAAAAAACAAAAAACAACCAAACAAAAAAAAATCAAAAAATCAAAAACAAAATTCAAACAAAAAATCAAAAAAAAAAAAACAGAACAAAACCAAAAAAAAACAAAAAAAAAAAAAAAATCACACACAAAAACAAAAACAAAAACAAAACCAAAAAAACAACAAAAATCAAATCACAAAAAAAACACACAACAAAAAAAAAAAACAAAACCAAAACAAAAAAAAAAAAACAAAAAACAAAAAAAAAAAACAAAAAAAAACAAATCAAAAATAACAAAACAAATCAAAAAACAAAAAACAAAAACAAAAACAACAAACCAACATCAAAAAAAAAACAACCATCAACAACAAAAAAAAACAAAAACAAAAAAAAACAACAAACAATCAACAAAAATTCCAAAAAAAACAAAAAACAACAAGCACAAAAAAAAAAACAAAACATAATCAAAACAAAACAAACAAAACATCAAAACAAAAAAAAACAAAAAACAACAACAAACACAAAAAAACAAAAAACAATCAAAAAAAAAAAACAAAACCAAAAAAACAAACAAAAAAACAAAAACAACAATCAAAAAAAAAAACCAAAAAATCAACAATCACACAAAATCACACAAAAAAAAAAAAACAACAAAAAACAAATCAAACAACAAAAACAAAAAAAAAACAAAAAAACACATCAAACAAACAAAAACAAAAACACAAAACCAAAAACAAACAAAAAAAATCAAAACAAAAACAAAAAACACAACAAAACACAAAAACAATCAAAAAAAAACAAACATCATCAAAAAAATCAAAAAAAACAACCAAAAAAACAACAATCAAACAAAAACAAAAACACAAACACAAACACAAAAAAAAAAAAAAAAAACCAAAAAAAAAATCAAACAAAAAAAAAACAAAACAAAAAAAAAAATCAACAAAAAAACAACAAAAATCAAACAAAACAAAAAAACAAAAAAATCAACAAAAACACAAAAAAAACACATCACAACAAAAAACAACACAAAACAAAACAAAAAAAAAAAAAAAAAAAAACCACAAAAAAAAACAACAAAACAAAAAAAAAATCAAAAAAAACAAAACAACAAAAAAAACAAACAACCACAAAAAATCAAAACAAAAAAACAAACAAAAACCAAAAAAAAAAAAAAAAAAACACAAAAAAAAAAAACAAAAAACACACAAATCACACAAAAAACAAAAAATCAAAAACAAAATCAACACAAAAAAAAAAAAACAAATTCAAAAAATCAAAAACAAAATCAAACAAAAAAAGAACAAAAAAAATCACACAAAAAATCACAAAAAAAAACAAAAAAAACAAAACACAACAACAAAACACAAAAAAAAAAAAAACAAAATCAAAAACAAAAACAAACAAAAACAAAAACAAAAAACATCAACAAAAAACAACACACAAACAACAAAATCAAACAACAAAAAAAAAAAAACAAAAAAAACCAACAAAAACAAAAATCAAACAAAAAAAAAAAAACAAACAACACAAAAAAACACAAAAAAAAACAAATCAACAAAAAACAAAAAAAAAAAACAAAACAAAAACACAACAACACAAAAATCAAAAATTCAAAAAAAAAAAAAAATCAACAACAAAAACAAACCACAAAAAAATCAAACAAAAAAAAAAACAAAAAAACAAAAAAAAACCAAAAAAAAACAACAAAAACAAAAAAAAACAAAAAAACAAAAACAAAACACAAAAAAAAAATCAAAAAACCAAAAACAAAAAACAACCAAAAACAATCAAACACAAAACAAAAAACACAAAAAAACAAAACAAAAAACAAAAAATCAACAATCAAAAAAAAATCAACAAAACAACAAAAATCAACAAATCAAAACAACACAACAAAAATCAATCCAAAAAAACAACAAACAAAATCAACACAACAACAAAAAAAAAAAAAAACACAAAACAAACAAATCCAAAAAAAAAACAAAAAACACAAAACACAAAAAAAAAAAAAATCAACACAAAAAAAAAAACACACAAAACAAAAACAAAAAAACACACAAAAACAAAAAAAAAAAAAACAACAAAAACATCAATCAACAACAAACAAACAATCAAAAAAGCAAAAAACAAAAAAAAATCAACACAAAACAAAAAATCAAAAAAAAAAAAAAAAACAAAAAAACAAACAAAAAACACAACAACACAAAAAAAATCACAAAAAAAAAAAAAAATCAAAAACAAACAAAAAAACAAAAACAAAAATCAAAAACAAAACAAACAAAAACAAAAAAAAAAAAAAAAAAAATCAAACATCACAAAAAAAAAAAAACAAAAAAAAACAACACAAAAAAAAACAACAAAAAACAAAAAAACAAACAAAAACAAAAATCAAAAAAAACAAAAAACACACAAAACAACAAAAAAAAAACAACAAACAAAAAAACAAAACACAACAAAAAAAAAAAACAAAAACAAACAAAACAAACAAAAAAACACAAAACACACCAAACAAATCACAAAACAAAAAATCAAACAACAAAACAAAATCAAAAAACAAACACACACACACAAAAACACACAAAACACAACATCAAAACAAATCAAAAACAAAAACAAACAAAACAACAAACACAAAAAAAAAAAAATCAACAAAAAAACAACAAAACCAAACAAAAAACAACCAAAAAAAAAAACAAACAAAAAACAATCAACAAACACAAACACAAATCAAACAAAAAAACAAACAAAAAAAAAAACAAACAAAAACAATCATCAAAAAAACAACATCACAAAAAAAAACAACACAAAACAAACAAAAATCAACAAAAAACAAACAAAAAACATCAAAAAAAAAAACACAAAAAAAAACAAAATCAATCAAACAAACAAAATTCAAACAAAAAACAAAAAAACCAAAATCAAAAAAACAAAAACAAAACAAAATCAAAAAACAAAAAAAAAAAAAACAAACAAAAAACAAAAAAAATCAAAAAACAAAAAAAACCAAAAAAAACAAAACACACATCAAACAAAAAACACAAAAAAAAACAAAAAACAAAACATTCAACAAAACAAAACACAAAACAACAACAAAATCAAAAAACAAAACAAATCACAAAAACAAAAAAAAAATCAAAACAACAAATCAAAAAAAAACAAAAAAAACAACACAAACAAAAAAAAACAAAAACAAAATCAAAACAAACAAACAAACAAAAAACAATCAAACAACAAAACAAACAAAAAAAATCAAAAAACAAAACACAAAAAACAAAAAAACAACAAACAAAAAAATCAAAACAAAAAAAAACAAAAAACAAAAACAAAAAAACAAAAAACAAAAAAAAAAAAACAACAAAAAACAAAATCAAACAACACAAACAAAACAAAAACAACAAAAAAAACACCAAAATCAAAACAAAAAAAAAATAACAAACAAACAAAAAAAAACAAAAAAAAAAAAAAATCAAAAAAAAACAAAAAAAAAACAAAACCAAACACACAACACAAAAATCAAAAAAACAAACACAAAAAAAAACAAAAACAAATCAAAAATCAAAACAAACACCAAAAAAAAATCACATTCAAACAACACAAAAAACACAAAAAAATCAAAACAAAACAACAAACACATCAAAAACAACAAACAAAAAAAAAATCAAAAAAAAAAAACAAACAACAAAACAAAAAAAACCAATCAAAAACAAATCAAACCAAAAAACAAAAAAACATCAAAAAAACAAAACAAAAACACAAACAAAAAACAAAAAAACATCACAAAAAAAAATCAAATCAAATCACAACAAAAAAACAAAAAAAAAAAAAATTTCAAATCAACAATCAACCACAAAAAAAAAAAACAAAAAAACACAACAACAACAAAACAAACACATCAAAACAAAAAAAAAAAAAACAAAAAAAAAACAAAAACAAAATCAAAAAAAAAAAAAACAAAAAAATCAAAAAAACAACAAAATCAAAAAAAAACAACACAAAAAAAACAAAATCACCAAACAAACAAAACAACAAAAACACAAAAAAAAAAAATCAAAAAAAAATCAAAACAACAACAAACAAAAAAAACCATCAAAAACAAAAAAAAAAAAAAAACAAAAAAAACAAAAACAAAAAATCAAAAAAACAAAAAAAACCAAACAAACATCAACACAAAACAACACAACCAACAACAACAAAAAACAAACAAACATCAACAAAAAAAAAAAAAAAAAATCAAACATCAACAAACAAACAAACAAAAAAACAAAAAAAAACAAAAAAAAAACAAACAACAAAACACCAAAAACAATCAAACAAAAAATCAAAAAAAAAAACAAAACACACAAAAAAACAAAAAAAAAAAAACAAAAAACAAAACACAAAACAAAAAACAAAACAATCAAAAAAAAATCAAAAAACAAAAAAACAACAAAAAAAAAAACAAAAACAAAACTCAAAAAAAAAACACCAACAACAACAAAAAACACAAAAACAACAAAAAACAAAAACAAAAATCAAACACAAAACACAAAAAACCAAAACAAATCAAAAAACAAACAAACAAAACAACAACAAAACAAACAAAACAAAATCAAACAACAAACAAAAAACAAAAACAAAAAAACAAAAAAAACAAAACACAAACAAAAAAACAAAATCACAAAAAAACAAACACACAAAACAAAAAAAAAAACACAAACAAAATTTCAAACAAAAAACAACAAAAAAAAATCACACACACAAACAAACAAAAACAAAAAAATCAACACACAAACAATCAAAAAAACAACATCCAAAAAAAACAAAATCAAAAATCAAAAAAAAAAACACAAATCAAAAACAAAAAAAAACAAAAACCAAAAAAAAACAAAAAACAAAAAACACAACAACAAAAACAAAAACAATCAAAAACAAAAAAAAAACAAAAAAAAAACAAAACAAACAAAAACAAAAAAAAAAAAACAAAAAAAAAAAAAAAAAATCACAATCAAAAATTCAAACAACAAACAAACAAAAAACACAAAAATCAAAAAAAAAAAAAAAAAAACAAAAAAAAACAAAAAAAAAAACAACAAACACACAACAAACATCAACAAAAACAAAAAAAAAAAAAAAAAAACACAAAAACAACAACAAAAACAACACAAAACAAACATCACAAAAACAAAATCAATCACCAAAAAAAAAAAAAAAAAATCAAAAACAAAAAAAACATCAAAAAAAAAAAAAAAACAAAACAAAAACACAATCAAAAAAAACATCAACAAAAACAAAACAACAATCAAAAAAAAAAAAAAAAAAATCAACAACAAACACAACAAAAACAACAAAAAAACAAAACAAAAACACAACAACAAATCAAACAAAAAAAAAAAAAAAACAAAACATCAACAAAACAAAAAACAAAAAAAAAAACAAAACAAAAAATCAAAAAAAAAAAATCAAACACATCAAAAAACAAAATCAAAAAACAAAAAAACAACAAAACATCAAAAACAAAAAAAACAAAAAAATCATCAAACAAATCAAAACAAAAAAAAAACAATCAAACAACACAAAACAAAAAAAAAAAAAAATCAAAAACAAAAAATCAAAAAACAATCAAAACAAAAATCAAAAACAAAAACACAAAAAAAAAACAAAATCACAACACAAAAAACAAACAAAAAAAAACAATCAACAAAAAAACAACAAAACAAAAAAAAACATTCAAACAAAAAAACACAACAACAAACCAATCATCAAATCAAAAACACAAAAAAAAACAAATCAAAAACAAAACAAAAAACAAAAAAACAAACAAAAAACAAAAAAAACAACACAAACAAAAAAAAAATCAAAAAAACAAAACAAAAAAAAAATCACAACAAAAAAAAAACAAAAAACAAAAAAAAAAAAAAAAAAAATCAAAACACACCATCAAAAAAAAAAACACAAAACACACAAAACATCAAAAAAACAACAACAAAATCAACAAAACATCAAACCAAAAACAACAACAAAAAAAAAAAAACCAATCAACAAAAAAAACAAAAAACAAAACAACACAAAAACAAACATCAAAAAACAAAAACAACAAAACAATCAATCAAAACAAAATTCACAAAAAAACAAAATCAACAAAATCAACAAAAAACATCAACATCAAACAAACAACAAAAACAAAACAATCAAAACAAACAAAACAAAAACAAAACAAAAAAAACAAACAAAATCAAAAAAAAAAACAAAAAAACAAAAAAAACACAAACCAAAAACAACAAAAAAACAAAAAAAAAAAAATCAAACAAAAACAAAAATTCAAAAACAAAAAAACAAACAAAAAATCAAAAAACAAAAACAAACACACAAAACACACAAAAAAAAACAACAAACAAACAACACAAACAAAAAAAACAACAAAAAACATCACAAACACAAACAAAACAACAAAATCAAAAAAAATTCAAAAAAAAAACACACAAAAAAATCACAAACAAACAAAAAAAACACAACAAAACAAACAAAAAAAAAAACACAAACAAAAAAAACAAAAACAATCAAAAAAAAACAAAACAAAAAACAAAACAAAAAAAAAACAAAAAAAAAACACACAAAAAAAACAAAAAAACAACAAAAAAAAAAAACTCACAAAAAAAACAAACAAAAAAAAAAAACAAAAAAAAAACACAACAAAAAAAAAAAAACAAAAAAAACAAAAAAAACAAAAAAATCACAAAAAAACAAAAACAAAATCACAAAAAAAAATCAACAAAAAATCAAAAAAACAACACAAAAAAAACAAAACAAAAAAATCAAAAAACAAAAAATCAAATTCACAAAACAAAAAAAATCAAAAACAAAAAACAAAAAAACAACAAACAAATCAAACAAAAAAAAAAAACAACAAAAATCAAAAAATCAAACAAAAAAAAAAAAATCAAAAAATCAAAACAACAAACAACAAAAAAAAAAAAAAAAAAAACACAAAACAAACAACAAAAACAAAAATCACAAACAAACAACAAAACAAAAAAAAACAAAAAATCAACAACACAAAAACAAAACAACAAAAAAAATCACAAAAAAAAACAAACACAAAAACAATCAAAAAAAACAAAAAAACAAAAAAACAAACAAACAATCAAACAAACAAATCAACACAAAACAAAATCAAAAAAAAACAAAAAACAACAAAAAAAAAAAAACAACAAAAAAACAAAACAACAAATCAAAACAATCACAAAAAAATCAAAACAAACACAATGCAAAACAACAACAAAAAAAAATCACAAAAAATCACAAACAAACAAAAAAAAACATCAACACAAAAAAAAACACAACAAAACAAAACAAACAAAAAAAAACAACAAATCAAAAACAAAAACAAAAAATCAAACAAAAAAACAAAAAAAAAAAAATCAAAAAACAAAACACAAAAAAATCAAACAAAAAAAAAAAAAAATCACAAAACAAACACAAAAACAAAACAAAAAAAAAATCAAACAAAAAATCAAAACACAAACATCAAAAAAACACAACATCACAACAAAATCACAAACAAACAAACAATCAAAAAACACAAAAAAAAATCCAAAAACAACAAAAAAAAAAAAAAAATCATCAAAAAAAACAACAAAAAAAAAAAAAAAAACACAACAAAAAAAAAATCAAAACAAAAAACACACAACACAAAAACACAACAAACATCAACAAAACAAAAAACAAAAAAAACAAAACAAAAAAACAAACACAAAAAAAATCAATCAAAAAACAAAAAACAAAACAAAAACAAATCAAACAACAAAAAAAAAAAAACATCAAAACAAAAAAAAAACAAATTCCACAACAAAAAAACAAAAAACAAATCAACAACAAAAAACAAAAAACAATCAAAATCAAAAACACAAAAACAAACAAAACAAACACAAAAAAAACAACAAACAAACAAACAAAACAAAAAACACAAAAAAACAACAAAACATCATCAAAACAAAAACAAAAAAATCAAAACAACAAAACATCACAAACAAAAACAAAAAAAAAATCAAAAAAAACAAAACAAAAAAACAAAAAAAAAAACAACAAAAACACAAAAACAAAAAAAAATCACAAAAAAAAAATCAAAAAAACAAACAAAAAACAACAACATCACAAAAAACAAAATCAAAAAAAATCAACAAACAAAAAACACCATCCAAACACAAACACAAAAAAAAACATCAAAACACAAAAAAAACAAAACAACATCAAACAACAAAAACAAAAACAAAAAAACAAAAAACAAACAAAAAAAACACAAAAAAAAAAAACAAACAACAAAAACAACAAACAAAACAAAAAACAAAAACCAAAACAACAAAACAAAAAAACAAAAAACAAAAAAAACACAAAAAACAAACAAAAAAAAAAAAAAAAAAAACAACAAAAAAACAAAAACAAAACCAAAAACAAAAAAACACAAACAAAAATCACAAAACAAAACATCAAAACAAACAAAAACAAAAAAACAAAAAAAACAAAATCAAAAAAAAAACACAAAACACAAAAAAAAAAAAAAAAAACAAAAACCAAAACACAACAAAATCAAACAAAAAAAAAAAAAAACACAAACACAAAAAACCAAAAACAACAAATCACATTCACAACAAATCAAAAAAAACAAAAAAACACACAAACAACAAACAAAACAAAATCAAAAACACAAAAAAAAAAAAAAAAAAATCAAAACAACAAACAAACAAATCAAAAAAAAAAAATCACAAACAAAAAAACAACAAACAAAAATCAAAAAAAAAACAAACACACAACAAAAAACAACAAAATCAAATTCAAAACAAAACAACAAAAAAACAAAACAACAAACCAAACCAAAAACAAACAAAACAACAAAAAAAAATCAAAACAAAACAAAACAAATCACCAAAACAAAAAAAAAAAAAATCAAAAAACAAAACAAAAAAACAAAACACACAATCAAAAACATCAAAAAAAAATCACAAAACATCAAAAAAAAACACAACAAATCATCAAAAACACACAAAAAAAACACAAACAAACAACACATCACAAAAACAAAAAAACAAAAAACAAACAAAAAACAAAAACAAAAAACACACAAAAAATTCAAAAAAAAACAAATCAACAAAAAAAAACAAAAAAACAAAAAAAACAAAAAAAACAAAATCAAAATCAACAATCAAAACACAAAAAAACAAAAAAAAAAACAAAAAACAAAACAAAACAAAAAAAACCAAAAATCAAAAAAACAAAAAAAACAAAAATCACAAAAACAAAAAAAAAACAACAAAAACAAAAAAATTCACAACAAAAAAAAACAAAAAACAAAAACAACAACAACAAAACAATCACAAAAACAAACATCAAAAAAAAAAAATCAAAAAACAAAAAAACAAAAAAAACAACACCACAAAAAAAAAAACAAAAAAAACATCATCAAAACAAACTCACAAAAACACAACACAACAACAAAAAAACAAAAAAAAACAAAACAAAAACAAAAACAAAAAAACACAAAAAACAACACAAATCACAAACAAACATCAAACAAAAAACAAAAATCAAAACAAAAAAAAAAAAAACAAAAACCACAAAACAACCAAAAACAAACAAACAAACAAAAAAAAAAACAAAAAAAAACACAAACAAACAACAAAAACAAAAAAAAACAAACAACAACACAAAAAAACAAACAACACAAAAACAACAACAAATCAACAAAAAAAAAAAAAAAAAAACAAAAAAATCAAAATCAAATTCAAAAAAAACAAAAAACAAAAAACAAAAAAATTCAATCAACAAAAAAAAAAAAAAAAAAACCACATCAAAATCAAAAAAAAAAAAAAACAAACAAATCCAAAAAACCAAAAAAAACAAACAAAACAAAAAAAACAATCACAACAAACAAAAACAAAAAAAACCAAAAACA
This sequence comes from Psidium friedrichsthalianum, assembly GCA_019149425.1. NCBI lineage: Eukaryota > Viridiplantae > Streptophyta > Magnoliopsida > Myrtales > Myrtaceae > Psidium > Psidium friedrichsthalianum. The sequence continues at coordinate 80,377 of JAGVVM010002835.1, forward strand.
CAAAAAAACAAAAACAACAAAAAACAAAACAAAAACAAAAAAACAAATCAAAAAAAAAAAAAAAAAATCAAAACAAAAAAAAACACAACAAAAAACAAAACAAAAAAAATCACAAAAAAAAACAAAAAAACAAAAACAAATTCAAAAAACATCAAAACACAAAAAAAAACAAACAAAAAATCACAAAAATCAACAAAAAAAAACAAAAAAAAAAAACAATCACACAAAAACAAACAAAAACAAAAAAAAAACAAACAAAACAATCATCAAAACAATCAAAAAAAAAAAAACACAAACAAAAAAACAAAAAAAACAACAAAAAAAAACAACACAAAAACAAAACAAACAAAACAAAAAAAACAACAAACAAAAAACAAAAAAAAAACAAACAAAAAAAAATCAAAACAATCACAAAATCAAACAAAAAAACAAAAACAAAAAAAAACAAAAAAACAAATCAACAAAAAAAAAAAAACACAAAAAAACAACAAAACAACAAAAAAAAAAAAAAAAAAAAAAAAAACAAAACACAAAAAAAAAAAAATCACAAAAAAAACAAAAATCAAAAAAAAAAAACAAAAAAAAAATCAAATCAAAACAAAAACAAAATCACCACAACATCATCATCAAACAAACAAACACAAA